>MU769266.1:0-13649 GCA_026770625.1 Nicotiana glauca
TAATAAGAATATACTCAAATACTTGTTAACAATTCATATTATACGAATTCCCAACTTCGTTTAGTGAAATGACCAGAATGCTTTCGGGCCCACGTGCCCAGAATCCAAATTTTCTCAAAGGTAAAGATTACCCATGATCTTAGGGTCTCAAATATAAAATTTTATCCTAATTCCATATTCAAAATCGTGGCTAAAATCCAAGATTAAAATTTTATAGGTTTCCAACCAAAACCCCAATATTTANCCTTGAAGCTCTCCAAAAATCGCCCCATGAAGTGAGAAAATGAGCAAAAATGACATTGATCCCGAATAAATGAAGGCCACTGCCTACAGTGGTTTCCGCATATGCGGAAATATAACAGCCTATGCGGTTCTGCTTTTGCGGATTCTTGGCTGCTTTAGCGGTTCCCGTCCATGCCCAGGTCTTTCGCTTTTGCGATGCCTTTCCCGCTTCCTTAGTCCCGCTTATGCGAACCGCTTGTCGCTTCTGCGATTCCGAACGACCCCAGGCTTTCCGCTTCTGCGGTCATACCCACCGCTTCTGCAGTTCCGCATCAGCGGATCAAGGGCCGCTTCTGCGGCTACCTAGGCCTGCCTCCCTTTCCGCTTCTACGAGATAAATACCGCATCTGCGGTCCTGCTTCTACGGTCCAAGAACCGCAGATGCGGTTATGACAAAAGCAGCACACTCAGCCCTTCCAAAAATCAAATTTTTGATCCGTTAACCTCCCGGAATCAACCCGAGGCCCCCGGGACCCCAACCAAACATACCAACCAATCCCAAAACACATTCCGAACTTGCTCGAGGCTTCAAATCATATCAAACAATGCTAAAATCACAAATTACACCCCAAATTCAAGTTTATGAACTTTAAGATTTCTAACTTCTATTTCCGATGTTTAAACCTACCAAGTCACGTCCGATTGACCTCAAATTTTGCACACAAGTCATATTTGACATTACGGACCTACTCCAACTTCCAGAATTTGATTCCGACCCCGATATCAAAAAGTCAACTACCCGGTCAAACTTTCCAAACCTTCAACTTTCTATCTTTAGCCAATTGGCTTCAAAATGGACTACAGGCCTCCGAATTCACTTTCGATCGCGTCCCCAACTCCAGAATCACTATATGGAGCTATTCACAGTCTCGAAATTCCAAACGGATGTTGATAACACCGATATGCACTTCAAACCAAACTTATGAAGTTTCTTCTAAATTACTATCTTCCACAATAGGCGCCAAAACTCTCCCGGGTTATTCAAAACCCAATCCGGGCATAAGTCCAAGTCCGAAATCATCATACAAACCTACTGGAACCTTTAGATCCTGATTCCGAGGTTGTTTACTTGAAATTCAAATCCTAGCTCGTTCTTTCAATTTTAAGCTTTCGAAATGAGAATTCTCTTCCCCAAATCAACTCTGGACTTCTTGAGATTTAATTCCGACCACGCGCACAAGTCATAATACCTAAAGTGAAGCTGTTCATGGCCTCCGACTGCTGAACGGAGCGCTGGTACTCAAAACGACCGGTCAGGTGGTTACACTTGGAGAAACTATAAGAATCAATTATTTAACGACCATTATAAACCCTATGAGAATGACGAGCTACGAATGGAGAAAAGGCCCGTTGATGTTCCTAAATCTCAATTTAGGGATCTTCTTAATTATTGGAACTCTGATGCCTACAAGGTAAAACTAAGTATTGTCCCATGATTTACTGAGAATGTCTGGTTTATGTTTAATTAGAAATTACTTAACTCTGTATTCATTGGCTGATTTGCAGAAAATGTCCCAAACCAATATCGAGAATCGCAAAAAGTTGAAATATCCACACACAGCTGGCAAAAGAAGTTTTGCTCGAATGTGCGAGATTTGATATTTTCTTTCTTATTATTGTTTTAAATATGAACTTATTAACTTTATACCACTTTTTTATATAATCAAGAAAAAAAGAAAGAAACTTCTGAGCCTCTATCAAGCAAGGACATCTTTGTGGCCACACAAAAAAGAAAATCTGATCGAGTTTACAAGGCCTCGTACGCGGATACTCTTAATAAAATTGTACGAGTTATTAATTTAAAGTTTTTTGTTATCATTTGTCTGTTCTTACTTATTGACTCTGTTCTTAGTTATTGACTCAGTGTCATACACTTTCTGATTTAACAATGACTCAATTTGGTCCTGTAGGCTGAAATGGAAAGAATACAACCAACACAAGAAAGTGAAGATGGAAGCCAATCAATTGATACACTTGCATCGGTCATGGGACCTGAGCATCCAGGTCGCCTAAGATTATATGGCCGTGGGGTTACCAAGACTTCCTTAAAAAGAAAAGTGGGAGATTTGGGACCCTCTACTGATGAGGCGATGCAGTAAAAATTGGAGGAAATGTAAGAAAGGATGCAGCAAAGATTGCATGAAAAATTCAATGCACAGAAAGATGCCATGGAACTACAAGTTGCAGTTAACATCATTTCTCAACTTAAGCTTTTGAATCCAGATTTACGGGTTGATCCCAGAATGCTAGGTTTGAATGCTCGTTCACCTGGAGAAGGTTCCTCTGCACAACAAGTTGTTGTGCAACTAATTAATCGCCTATCTAATGGGAGTAATAATCAAGGTCAGTACGTCAATATTTGTTTGTTTCTTGCTTTCTTCTTCTCCTCCTTCTGTTTCTTTTTTAAAGTTTCACTTGGAAGATTTTTGATTTTGGTTGCATTCTTATTTTTGAAACTTCTTGGTGATAAATTCTCTTGTTGAACAACTTTGTTGATTTCTTTTTGAACTTTCTGATCTTGCATTTGAGGGCTAGCAGTTTGGTTAAGAACTTCAGAAGTTTCCTCTGAGCTTGCAATTGAAACTTGTAGTTCATTGTCGTACCTAGTCTCATCCTCTTCAACGTTCTGTCCTTTTGTCGTGCACAACAGAAAACATGATTGTTGTATCCTTAAATTTGGAACACTGATGTTGCAGCATGTTGTGCCACATTTCCATTTTCATGCGATCACTCAGCTGCTTCCCCAGAAGCTGTATAGTCCTGCTTGTGCCTACCCTTGCTTCTCTCTCCTTGGATTGAGTACATAGTACTAATACCACCAAGTGAGAGTTATTAAAGGGGTATGGCATGACCACACTAGCCTTCCCTGCAAAAACGAAAACTAGGTTAGTAATACAATAATCACCACACTCTTCTCCTTGAGTGTGATGATCTAATGTGCCTCCAGCTCCTTTCCTGCTCTTGTTACTCCTATCCTTCTCACCTCCTTTACATTTTGTGAATTGTATTTCTTCCCATGAATGTTGCATTCTCCAGCTTTGTGATATTGATCTTAACCATCACGCTCCGCTATTTGTTTCAGTTGTAGTAACAGGTATTGAAAGTGATGTGTTCTGTAATTAAACCAGCCTCTGTGCACATGATTGACTTTGGGTTTTTTTTTCTTGTAGCCTCTATCTTCAAATTCTTTCGACTGAAATACATTAGCCTCCTTCTTTGTGTATCCATCATCTTTAACTTCTAGCGACTTTGATTCTTAAATTTGGGCATCGAAGCTTGTCTACATTCACTAGCCTTCTTCCTTGTGTATCCAGATGGCGAAACTTATGACATTCTATATTCACCATATCAAGTGCATAGGTCGTAGTGCCTCTACAATTGCTCTTGTCTCAGCTTGTGTGTTTGTTGTTTCATCAATCACCTTTCCCACTACATATATTATATCCTCATGATCATTCCTCAAGCAAAAACCAATGGAACTCCTGCCCGGGTTGCCTCTTGATGCCCCATCGGTATTAATCTTAGTCCATCCAGTCATAGGGAATTCCCAAGTAACCATATTAACCTTCAGTCTAAGCATATAGTTTTCCATCATCCGCAGCACGTCTGGCCATCTTTGTCGAACATGTGTAATGCCTGGCTTTCTAATCTTGACAAAATGATTGGATTGTAATACAGATCTAATACACTGTCCTATTGATCGACACTGCATCCCCATGCTTATTGCTATTTCTTCTTTTCCATAACTATCAAACAATGATGCAAGGTAGTGCTAGAAAAACTGGTTTAAGGCATGGAATGACCTCAACTATCCATCATCTAACAATAGCTTGCTGTAGGCTTAATCCCGCAAGAGATAAACCTGCATAGGAGAAGAAATATGACCATAACTTTTTTGTTGCATATGCTGTAAAAAAACACATGTGATACTGATTCCTCTTGTGGTCTTACGCAGCACAAATTAAGTCCTGCATATCATCTATTTTGTTTACACTATTCATCCTACATAAAAATGATGATTTTCAAGATAAGTTTTTTACATATACAATAGGAAATGGAGGGAACAAAGAAGTAAAGTAAGAAGATAGTTGTTAAAAATGTTTATAGAAAGCTAAGGTAGAAAAAAGAAGAGTAGAGTGGCAGAGAAAGACAAAAAAGAGCAGAGGACATAACACATAAGTCTAGGATGTCTTTGCAACTAAAAGCTATAGAGAGAGAGAGCACAGTTCTCAATGTTTCACTATAAAGCAATTATGGTAATGTCAATAATAAGAACTGAACAAAATAACTGTTATGGTTTTAAAGCTTTGAGATACAAAGAAACCAGTTTGGCTGTTATATTTTCACTAACAGCTAGTATAAGAAGTTGCTTGTTCCGCGAATTAGTTATGCTGGGATTGTAACGTAAAAGTTACAATGTATGTGACGATATAATTATTATTGTTAGATTAACCATTTCAAGTTTTATAACGTAGTAAACATGTTAGATTGTTTCATCTATATATAGAGTACCAACACTTACAAAATTAATTTGTTGACGCATCAAGTGATTATTTCACACTAGCCATCATATGGTAGAATTGATAGGTTTCTTAGAAATAATTTTCAGCACATCCTGTCGTGGATAACATAAAAGAAACTATGGCATCTAATTGTAGTATATTTGGACTTCCTGTAATTCAAACATTTGAAAAAAAAAGGTCATGCCGACCTGTAGCAATTGTATAGGCTTTGCATATGTTCCACATGACACATTCTAGTACATTTGAAAACTTTGTGCTTTATGCATTGTTTATGGGCCATAACCATTCTTATAATGATAAACCAACTCTTGAAGGATAATGACTTTATTTATCCTCTTTTGTAGGTTGAGCAATTGAAGAAAGGGAAGATGGAGATTGTGAAGATCTAGACCTTACTTAAGAACTTTGAATTGTTGTCCATGTTCTAGGAATCTTTTGTTATCAACGTTTGAAACTTACTCTAACTCTTGAAATGTTGAAATGTAAAACTTATGTGATATTGGGTTAAAATATTTTTGTTTTATGGAGACAATGTAGATTATGAAGTGTTTTATCTTTTTATTTATATAAATTTCAGGTTATTACAAATTTTGTATATCTAAATGTTCATTTACAGGTGGCTTAATAGTCCATTAGAACCGTCCCAATAGGTCTTGCAAACTATTCCAATAGGTCTGACAAATTGTTCCAAAATACTCTACAAGAACCATTCCAATAGGTCTTCAAAACCGTTCCATTAGGTCTTACAAATCGTTCGAAAATGCGCAACAAACTGATACAATAGGTAGTTAAAACCGTTGCAAAAGAAATGAAACCGTTACAGTAGCGTAATAAAACGGTTAGAATATTTGTAAATAAACGTTGCAATAACTTACATAACCGTTGCAACAAATTATATGGTAACGGCTGCCAACCATTGTCGTAAACTCTATGGCAACGGTTTTTAACCGTTACAATAGGAAGGAAATAATCATTGCTTCAAACAGAGGAACAACCGATGCTATAGATATAACTCAAGCAACGGTTTTGGTAACCGTTGCAAGAACCGTTACTCTAGATCTACTGGCACGGCATCGTATGTAACGGTCACTAAACCGTTCCAATAGCTCTATGGCAACGGTTTACCTCTCTGTTGCAAAGGTTTTCCAGCTGTGGCAATAGGCTTATTTTCCAGTAGTATCCGCCACTGCCAGTGATTAGCGTAGGTAGTTAATTATGGTGGTTGTGATTGTGATTGCATGATGGTAGCTAATGATAAAACTGGTTAGTGATGATTGTTGCATGGTGGTCAAAACAGGTGGTAAAGTTGTTGATAGTGGAGATTAGTGATGGTTGGCGAAGGTAGTTAATGGTAATAGTTGTACGATGGTAGCTGATGGTGAAGGGTTGGCGATGATAATTATGCGATGGTAATTGTCGGATCATCTATCGCAATGAAGATAGTTGATAGTTGTTATTGTGCAATGACAGAATATGGCTAATGATTCATTCACATGAATTTTTAATAAACTAGCTTTAGTGTACGTGCGTTGTACGTGTGCTTAGCGTCAATAAACAAAAAATGTGTATATGAAAAATCTGTTAATCAAGTTATCAAATGCTAAGTTTTAAAATGTCTCCATTAAGTTAATATTGTAAAATACATAACTTTGTACATAGAAAAATGTAGGAATTGCCATTTACTTAAATAAATACCAAAAGAAAGAAAATTGATTAACGGCAGCTCACTTAAAATGTATTTTGTCTTCTAATGTTTTATCCTTATTGTTTTTTATGTTTGCATTTTTAACAGTTCGACTCTTACTACTATATTTGTCACAACCCATTTCCACAATAGGTCATGATGGCGCCCAACACCATTGCCGGGCAAGCCAACGCGAAAATATAATGAAATTCTCATTTTACCTTTGCCAATTAATTTCAGCAATTTCTTATATTAAGGTTAACACAAGTAATAACCAGTAAAATACTAAAATATTTATATAAATCCCAAAAGAATAGTCTAATAATGTGTGTGTCAAGACCTGGTGTTACAAGTTATGGACAACTAGTAGAATATACAAAAGAACAACCCTATCCTGCTGTCCAAAATAGAATAGACAGCAAAAATAAGTTAAAAAAAAAAAGAAACTCCATCAAGCTGCCGAATGGAACAGGAAGGGAGCAGCTCACCATGGAAGTCTCAGAATAGGGTCAAAGATATGCACCAGACTGATAGCCAGATGTACCTGCCTCAGATCCTGCACAATTAAGTACATAAGCGTAGTATGAGTACATAAACAATATGTACCCAGTAAGTATCTTATCTAATCTCAAAGAAGTAGAGACGAGAAGTCGACTTGACACTTACTAGGGTCAAATAATATGAAATATGAATTATACTATGCATGGATAAAACAAATGAATAGCAGTATATAGCAAGAACTAACAGGTTCTTTTCTAAGTAACGTCACAACTGGCAACTTTCATTTCAGGACAAATAATAATCTTAATCATAGAAAATATTGGACCAAGCAGGCGCAAATAGTGCCGAGTTCGTATGGACCGATCCAATATAAAGTAAATTGTGCACTTCCAAGGGTCGAGCGGCACGAACCATAGATGCATCTATTTCTCCCGCTCGCGAATCAACCACGCGATGTGATCAAATGTAATGAAACACAGCAATAGGTAGACAAGAACATATAACTGTGGAGCAATTACTCATTGAGTTATCAACTTCCCTTTTAAAAGCTAAGAATGGTCATGTTCCTCTAAACTAATCTCATTTATCATAATCACCGTGATTGAACAATCCAAATTAAACATAGAGTTGCAAGAATACCACATAAAGCATAATTTTGGGCCCTAAACTACCTGGAGTTAGCACAATAGTTGCTATGCATGGACTCTCGTCATCTAGTGCATACATAGCCCCCGCACTTAATAGCAAATTATTAGATTACATCACCTATGGGGATAATTCCCTCTTACAAGGTTAGATAGGAGACTCACTTTGCTCCAAAGTGCATTTCAAATACTAAGAACGAGCCCGAATTCTCAATTTGGAGCCGAACGATCCAAAACTAGATAAACGAGGTAGGAACTAGTCAATACAAGCTTACAAGATCATATTCTAATTATTTAATAAATTCCCCACCCTTAAACACAAGTTTCCTAAAATCCGACCCTGGACCCATGTGCCCGAATTCCGAAATTGTTCAAGGTAAGTTGTTCATCATAACCCAAGGATCAATAATATATAATTTCTAATTCATTTCATATCAAATTTCGTGGTCAAAATCAACTTTTATCAAAACCCTAGGTTTTTGCTCTAACCCCATGATTTCACATTAATACTAGTGTTTAATCTACCTAAGGCATATGTATTAAACTAGAAATAGGTAGAACAAACTTACCTCAAGATGTTAGGTGAAGGTCTTCTCTCAAAAGCTCTAAAATCGCCCAATAGAGGAGTGAAATATGGCAAAAATCGACTTAGAACCTGTAACAAATGACGTTGAGGGGACCGCAGCTGCGGTCCTGCATTTGTAAGGAAGAGACCGCATCTGCAACACCGACCTGCAATGGAGGGTGGCGAAATTGCCGAACTTAACACTCGGGTGGCGGAGATTAACAGTCTTTCTCGGCCTTCCTCGTCTCACCCTTCACCCAATCAGAGTTCATGTCATAGTGCGCATGAAATATGGATTTTCACGGAGGCTAAGCTCGACGTATATAGCGAGCTTCATGCTGTGGGTCGGGCGACCGAGGAAGAGATCCGGGCATGGAGGGACGAGGCTCGCGCTGCTCGTGAAGCTTGGGTTTATTACTCCAACTCTCCTCATGGGGATGGGCCTACTTCCGAAGATGTTAACCACCTTGACTCCACTTCCTGGTATAATGACGCTTACCACTCGGAGGGTGACAGGCAGTTATGAACTTGTAATGTATATTTTGGCTTGTATAGTGTGTTGGGACTCGTCCACGGGGGCAAATGTACAAATATATTTTTGTTGTAATATAATTTTTACTTTTGCTGCTTTGTCCATTTGTCGTAATGCTTAGCCTCTGTAGAGGTTGTTTTTTTCGTTTGCCAAATGGTCGTGTCGTGGTTCGAACGAGGTCAAATTGGTGTCGATGGCCTTAGCCATTAGGATATTACTTCGACTATCGTCGAAGTAGTATCTGTCATGGTTCGAACGAATTCGAAATCGCATCGATGGCCTTAGCCATTAGGATATTACTTTGACTACCATCGAAGTAGTATCCATCGTGGTTCGAACGTGGTCGAACTGGCATCGATGGCCTTAGCCATTAGGATGTTACTTCGACGCAGTCGAAGTAGTATCCATCGTGGTTCGAACGAGGTCAAACTGGCATCGATGACCTTAGCCATTAGGATGTTACTTCGACTATCGTCGAAGTAGTATCCGTCGTGGTTCGAACAAGGTCAAACTGGCATCGATGGCCTTAGCCATTAGGATGTTACTTTGACTGTCATCGAAGTAGTATCCGTCGTGGTTCGAACGAGGTCGAACTGGCATCGATGGCCTTAGCCATTAGGATGTTACTTTGACTGTTATCAAAGTAGTATTCATCGTGGTTCGAATCAGGTAGAACTGGCATCGATGGCCTTAGCTATTAGGATGTTACTCGGACTGTCGTCGAAGTAGTATCCGTCGTGGTTCGAATGAGGTCAAACTGGCATCGATGGCCTTAGCCATTAGGATATTACTTCGACTGTCGTCAAAGTAGTATCCGTTGTAGTTCGAACGAGGTTGAACTGGCGTCGATGGCCTTAGCCATTACGATGTTACTTTGATTGTGGTTGAAGTAGTATCCGTCGTAGATCGAACGAGGTCGAACTGGCATCGATGGCCTTAGCCATTATGATGTTACTTCGACTGTAGTCGAATTAGTATCCGTCGTAGTTTGAACGAGGTAAAAGTGGCATCGATGGCCTTATCCATTAGGATGTTACTTCGACTGTTGTCGAAGTAGTATCTGTCGTAGAATGTAGATTAACTCTTGTTCGTGTAATGGAGATTTCGTTTAGTCAATGGAGAATTTGGTTCGTACAGTGGAGAATAATGGAGAGTTCTGTTTATACAATGGAGAATCCTATTCATACAATCGAGAATTCTGTTCATATAATGGAGAATTCTGTTCATACAATTGAGAATAATGGAGAGTTCTATAGTGTAGTCCCTTCACTATGTTGGCCTGCGGACCGTGTCGGTTGGCCGATATGGTGAACTTGTGCTCCTGTTCCACCGGGTATCCTCTTTGCCGCCTCGTTAAAAACTTCCCGAGAAAACCCAATTGGGACAAAACTCGGACGAGGGAAAAAGAGTACGACTTGGGAGATGCCTTTCAGAAGTGGAAGTATTTGAGGTGGGCGATGTTCCAATTGTTTTGGAGTGGTTTTTCCTCCATCGTTTCTAGTTGGAACACTCCTTTGTTTGTTGCTGCTGTGATTTTGTATGGTTCATCCCAGATGGTCCCTAACTTTCCTTTGTTTGGGTCTTTCGATGCTAGTGTTTTGGACTTGAGGACGTAGTCACCGACTTTGAGCGGTCTTGCTATGTCTTTATTGTTGTAATATCTTTCTGCCTGTTGTTTTTGGGACATCATTCTTATATGGGCCATGTCTCTTCGTTCTTCAGCTTCGTCTAGGTCTTGTAACCTGCTTTCGTCATTGTCTGCTCCGCTGGTATAGGAGTATCTCAGGCTTGCTTCTCCGATCTCGACGGGTATGACTACATCAGTCACGTAGACCAGTGAGTATGATGTTTCTCCCGTACAGGACTTAGGTGTAGTTCGGTACGCCCACAATACTTCAGGTAGTAATTCAGGCCATAGCCCCTTGGCTTCTTCGAGCTTCTTTTTCAGTATGTTCAATATTGCTTTATTAGAAGACTCGGCTTGGCCGTTAGCGGCAGGATGATACGGGGTGGAGAGTATCCGTTTGATGTGCCATTTGTCGAAAAATTTGGTTATTTTCCTACAGACGAACTAGGGCCCATTGTCGCAGCTGATTTCTTTGGGGATGCCGAAACGGCATATGATATTTTTCCATATGAAGGCGATGACCTCTTGCTCGCGTATTTGCGCGTACGCACCTGCTTCCACCCATTTAGAAAAATAATCAGTTAAAACTAACAGAAAACGTACCTTTTCTCATCCTGCCGGTAGGGGGCCGACTATATCCATCCCCCATTTTATGAACGGCCACGGCGAGGTGACTCAATGGAGGAGTTCCCCCGCCTGGTGTATCATGGGGGCGTACTTTTGGCACTGTTCACATCTTCGGACATAATCCGCTGCCTCTTTCTTCATGGTGGGCCAATAGTAGCCAGTGCGGATGAGGCATCGGACAAGGGCGTGGTTCCCAAAATGGGCGCCACAATGGCCTTCATGCACCTCTTCTAATACTTGCCTTGTTTGACGTGGCTTGAGACATTTAGCAAGGGGACCACCGAACGTTCTCTTGTAAAGTTCATGATTTGTCAGGCTGTACCAGGCAGCTTACTCCCGGAGTTTCTTTGCTTCTTTCTTGTTGCGTGGGAGTGTTCCGTCCTGCAGGTAGGATACAAACTGGTTGCGCCAGTCCCAAGTCAGGTTTAAAGAGAATACCTGGACGTGGTCGACGGACGAATGGAGGAAAGTGACCACATTTTCTTTGTTGATATTTTTTGTGGCTGCGGCCAGTTTAGTTAGGTTGTCTGCCTTGACGTTTTGTGCTCTAGGGAGTTGAACTCAGGCATCGGCTTATGGATTTCTGACTAATATTTTTACAGCCTTTGCTCTTTGATTTGGTAAGTCCCGGTGGCTTGATTTATGACGAGTTAAGAGTCGCAGTGGAGGATGAGTCGACAGGCTCCGTATTTGATGGCTAGTTTCATGCCTGGAATCACAGCTTCATACTCGGAGTCGTTGTTAGTCATCTCGGGGCATCGTATGGACTGGCGAATTACTTCGCCCGTGGGGACTTCGAGGATGAGTCCCAGTCCTGATCCGAAGGCGTTCGCGGCGCCGTTAGTGTAGAGAGTCCAGAGGTCGGTGTGAGCAGAGGTGCGGAGGGCCTCTTGTTCCACCTCTGGAAATATCCCTGTGCTGAAGTCGTCGATCACCTGCCAGTTGATGGTGGTCCTTGGGTGATAGGTTATGTCATGCTCGCTAAGCTTTATGGCCCCTCTCTGTTTAGCCCATTTTGGAAAGTGGCGACCGCCATTCCTTCTAATACGTTCGGCAAGCCCATTCTTATCCTGTTGAATTGTGCCAGGAATTCCCTAAGTCCTTCACCCGTTGTCTGCCTGATTGCAAAGATATCGTTGACCCTTGCTTCAGCCTTCTTTGCTCCCACATGGGCAGTGGTGAACTTGTCCGCCATCTCTTCGAACGTTGATGTCAATCTGGTTGGTACCTGAGAGTACCATGTTAGCGCCCCTCCTGTTAAAGTTTCACCGAACTTTTTCAGCAACACATATGGCACCTGTTCTTTCGTTAAGACATTGCCTTTTACGGCTGTTACGTAATGGATCAGATGATCTTCCGGATCTGTGGTCCCGTCATATATTCTCAGGTATGGGAGCATCTTGAAGGTTTTAGGTATTGAATGAGGAGCAGCTTCTTCACTACACGGTTGCTCGATGAATCTTCCCACGTCACGTTTTGGCAGTAGCTTAGGGGATCTGGGTATTTTGTCTACCCTTTCCTAGTGCTCCTTCATTTGATCACAGAGTGCTTTGTTCTCGTTCTCCATTTCTTCCATTTTCTTAAGAATGGTTGCGAGTGCATTATCACCTGTGTTGATGTTGGCGTGAGCGCTGCTTGTCCGTATAACACTTGGTTCACCGGCAGCAGCCGCGATTTCTGCCGTTGATTAGTCTTTAAGATTTCCCTGAGATGGTTTCTCGAGCATGACACTTAGAGTGTTCGTCAACCATTCATCTAGTAGCTTCTTGACTACTGGGGGCTTTTTTTTTACTACGGACATTGAAGCCCCTCTTTCATGCAAGATCGTTAGGTCTCTGAGTGAAGAGGGTGATATCTCCTACTCTGGAATACTGCTTGGTGTTGCGTTCACAACATTTTATCTACCGGCCTCGTTGAGGGGGCCTAAGGTTGGTTGAGACATTTGTTAGTTCTACGGAGTTTGAAGGATAGTGATTGTTGTTCTTGATATCCTAGATGTGAACTATGATTTCGAATATCGAAATCCCCACAGACGGCGCCAAATTGTTTGACTCAAAAGTTACACTACAAGAAAAAGGAGATATTGTGGCGTTTTTAGTACGGCGGTTCCTAATAACCACCACAATGCACGATATATTACGTCGGTTTCTTAATCGCCACAAAATAAGTTATTTTAAAACTGTGGTACAAGTTTCGTTCATATGTGCTTTTTGACCATTTTTCAGCAAATCAGAATTCCCTCCCCCAAATTATAATTCCCTCTCACTTCCCACAAATTAGTCGGACCCCCCTGTTGAAATGTCAAAAATTTCAACTTCCCACATCGGTGGGTTAGCAAAATTGGGTAGGATTTTTCCCTATAAAAAAAGGCCTAATGTTTAGGATTTAAAAACACCTCTCATTTGCCTTCTTATCTTCTTAAGGCATTTGAATCTTCTCTCTTTAGTATTATTTCACTTGTATTTTTGGAGTGAAATAAAATATTGGTTGTGTCCGAGGATTAGGCAAAATTAGTCGAACCTCGTTAATTCTGGTGTTACTTTTATTGTTGCTTTATTTTCTTATTTATTATTTGGTGACTGTCATAATTTTGGTATAGTAGTTGTGACTTATTCACACTATATACATTTGGCTTCCGCAACAATTGGTATCAGAGCCAAGGTA
>MU769266.1:27919-48308 GCA_026770625.1 Nicotiana glauca
GGTTGCAGCATAGTCTGATCTTCCACATCAGAAAAGATTTGTCTTGGTAACTGAGTCAAGGTTCTGTCTGAGTATGCTATGTGGCTGCAGCTTAGTCTGATCTTCCACACCAGAAAGGAAACAATCTCGATTTTTGTCGTCAGCTATTAAATAATATGTGTCAAAGATGGGAGACAATAAACAAAAAGAATCTACATCAAGTGTCAACAATACGTCATCATTGACATCTTCGCTTATGACAAGAATTGTAACAAATGCAAAATTTACGGTAGAAATATTTAACGGGTTCGGACATTTTGGGATGTGGCAAGGCGAGGTTCTAGATGTCCTTTTTCAACAAGGACTAGATCTGGCCATTGAAGAAAAGAAATCAGATGTTATTGGAGAAGAAGATTGGAAGATTCTCAGCCATGTTGCTTGCGGTACCATTCGATCCTACCTTGCTAGAGAGCAAAAATATCCATACACAAAGAAAACTTCTGCAAGTAAATTATGAAAAGCATTGGAGGATAAATTTTTGAAGAAAAAAGTCAAAATAAATTTTACATGAAGAAAAGACTGTTTCACTTCACCTATGTTCCTGGTACCACGATGAATGAACATATCACCAGTTTCAATAAGTTGGTCACAGATTTGCAAAATATGGATACAACTTATGATGATGGTGACTTGGCCTTGATGTTGTTGGCGTCACTTCCTGATGAGTACGAGCACCTTGAAACTACTCTACTCCATGGAAATGACGAAGTTTCTCTCAGAGAAGTTTGTTCGGCTTTGTACAGCTATGAACAAAGAAAGCGAGAAAAACAGAAGGGCGGAGAAGGAGAAGCACTATTTGTGAGGGGTCGTCCTCAAAATCAAACGAGGATAAAGAAAGGAAGATCTAAGTCAAGATCTAAACCCACAAAGATGAATGTGCCTTTTGTCGAGAAAAGGGGCACTAGAAGAAAGACTATTCGAAGTTGAAGAATAAGGCCAAATATAATAATGGAAAGCTATTATGGATTCAAATGTAGCTGATTGTGATGATTCAGACTTCTAATTAGTTACAACAGAGTCATCAACATCAACAGACATATGGTTTATGGACTCGGCTTGTAGCTATCATATGTGTCCCAACAGGGACTGGTTCGTGGAATTTCAAGAAGGAGAATATGGAGTCATCCACACAGCAGACAACAACCCTCTTACCTCATATGGCATTGGTTCAATACGATTAAGGAACCATGATGGAATGATTCAAACATTAACAAATGTTCGATATGTACCGGATTTGAAGAAGAATCTCATCTCTGTGGGAGCCCTAAAATCAAAAGGGTTCAAAATCGTTGCAGAAAATGGAGTGATGAGAGTATGCTCTGGTGCACTAGTGGTAATGAAGGCTAATCGGAAGAACAATAACATGTACTGCTATCGTGGTAGTACATTTATTGGGACAGCGATAGTGACGTCCAGTGACAACAAAGAGGCAGAAGCAACCAGGCTTTGGCATATACGCTTGGGACATGCTGGAGGAAAATCCTTGAAAACTCTACTAGATTAACGATTTTTTAAAGGAGTAAAGACTTGCAATTTGGAGTTTTGTGAACATTGTGTCAAAGGGAAACAGATAAGGGTTAAATTTGGTATAGCGATCCATAATACTAAAGGCATTTTGGATTATGTACACTCTGATGTTTGGGGTACTTCCAAAACACCTTCATTGGGTGGGAAACACTATTTCGTAACCTTTGTTGATGATTTCTCCCGAAGAGTGTGGGTGTATACAATGAAGAGCAAAGATAAAGTGTTGATAATTTTTCTCAAATGGAAGACAGTGGTGGAGAATCAAACAGGCAGGAGGATCAAGTGTATTCGCACAGACAATGGAGGTGAATACAAAAATGATCATTTCAATAAGGTCTGTGAAAATAATGGCATCGTCCGACACTTCACTGTCAGACATGCACCACAACAGAATGGAGTGGCAGAACGTATGAACCGGACCTTGCTGGAGAAGGTATGGTGTATGTTGTCCAATGCTAGCTTGGGCAAAGATTTTTGGGCTGATGCAATTACATATGCATGCCACCTCATTAATCGTCTACCATCTGCTGCTATTGATGGCAAGACACCATTTAAAAAATAGTATGAAAAGCCTGCTGTAGATTACGACTCTTTGCACGTGTTTGGATCAACTGCATACTATCATGTAAAAGAGTCAAAATTGGATCCAAGGGCAAAGAAGGCTATTTTTATGGGGATTACTTCTGGAGTCAAAGGATACCGCTTATGGTGTCCTATGACAAAGAAAGTAATATTCAACAGGGATGTTACATTCTATGAATCTGCTATAGTAAACAAGGTAACAAATGAAGATACCAAGCATGATGATAGTGCTTCTAAGCAGGTGGAGTTTGAGGAAAAATTTATTTTTCCTACACAAGAAGCAGAGGAGGAAACAAATGAAGATTACCCTCTGGAAAGAGAACCAGTAGAGGAGATTCCAACTTAGGAACCTCAATAACAACTTGAATCAATAGAAACCAGCAGGCCAAAAAGGACAATAACGAAACATATTCGTCTCATAGAGATAGTTGCTTGTGCAACCGCACTTGTAGCTGATGATGTTCCTACCACTTATAAAGATGCAGTCCAAAGTTCAGAAGACGATAAGTGGATGATTGCCATGAATGATGAAATACATTCCCTTCATCAGAATCAAACATAGAGATTGGCCAATCTCCCAGAGGAAAAGAAAGCAATTAGGTGCAAATGGGTCTTTGCAAAGAAGGAAGGATTTCCTAACCAAGTAGATGTTCGCTACAAAGCAAGATTAGTGGGAAAAGGATATTCTCAAAAGGAGGGAATTTATTATAATGAAGTGTTTTCTCCAGTTGTAAAATATTCCTCCATTCGAATTATGTTGGCTTTGGTAGCACAGTTGGATTTGGAACTAGTTCAGATGGATGTAAAAACTGCATTTTTACATAGAAACTTGGAGGAGGAAATCTATATGACTCAACCGGAAGGATTCAAAGTTGCTGGAAAGGAAAATATGGTGTGCAAACTTGAAAAATCATTGTACGGATTGAAACAATCTTCTAGACAATGGTACAAGCGATTTGACAAGTTTATGTTGCAGCAAGGGTACAAGAGAAGCAAATACGATCATTGTGTGTATTTGCGCAAGCTTAAAGATGGTTCCTTTATATATCTTCTCCTATATGTTGATGATATTTTGATAGATTCCAAGAATTCGGAAGAAATTAATAAGTTAAAGATTACACTGAAGAAGGAGTTCGAGATGAAGGATCTGGGTGAGGCAAAGAAAATTCTTGGCATGGAGATAATAAGAGATAGACATTCAAAGAAACTCTGTTTATCTCAAAAAGAATATTTGAAGAGAGTACTACAACGTTTTGGCATAGATGACAAGACTATGCCAGTTAGTACTCCATTTGCTCCCCATTTTAATCTAAGTATTACTATGTCGCCATTGGATGAAGCTGAACGAGAGTATATGTCAAGGGTACCATATACAAATGTTGTTGGTAGATTGATGTATGCAATGGTATATTGGAGTTATTAGCAGATATATGCACAATCCAGGAAAGGAGCATTGGCAAGCTTTAAAGTGGATTCTACGGTATATTCATAATACTGTAGGTGTTGGGTTAATTTTTGAGCAGGAAGACAATCAGTCTGTAGTTAGATATTGTGACTCAAATTTTGCGGGTGATCTCGACAAACGAAGATCAACTACTGGTTATGTATTTACTTTTGCAAAGGCACCAGTTAGTTGGAAGTCTACTTTGCAGTCAACAGTTGCTTTGTCTACAACAGAGGTAGAGTACATGGCTATTACAGAGGCTGTGAAGGAGGCAATTTGGCTTCAAGGGTTGCTAAAGGAGCTTGGTGTTGAACAAAAAAGTATCACAATTTTTTGTGATAGTCAAAGTGCTATTCAATTAGTGAAGAACCAAGTTTATCATGCAAGGACGAAGTACATTGATGTTCGATATCATTTCGTACGAGAAATCATAGAAGAAGGTGGAGTCACGGTGAAGAAAATTCATACTACGGAGAATCCTGCTGATATGCTGACAAAAGTGGTGACTGCGGTCAAGTTTCAACATTGTTTGGATTTGATCAACATTGTTGAACACTGAAGATTGAAGATGAAGACACAACCAAAATTTATTATAGAGAGAAAATTGAAGATGTGGAATTTTTTCCAAGGAGAAGATTTGTTGAATATGGCAAAACAATTGTCCCACATCGGTGAAGGACAAAAATTGGATGGGAATTTTCCCTATAAAAGGAGGCCTAATGTTTAGGATTTAAACACACCTCTCATTTGACTTCTTATCTTTTTAATACATTTGTATATTCTCTCTTTAGTATTATTTCACTTGTATTTTTGGAGTGGAATAAAATATTGGTTGTGTCCGAGGAGTAGGCAAAATTAGTGAACCTCGTAAATTCTGGTGTTCCTTTTATTGTTGTTTTATTGTCTTATTTATTATTTAGTGGCTGCCATAATTTTTGGTATAGTAGTTGTTACTCATTCACACTATATACATTTGGCTTCCGCAACAATAACAAACGACCCCAAGAGTATGCATAATGGCAAAGCGAAAAGAAAAAAAGAAAAATCGATCGGGCACAAGTCCGGTTAATCCAAATTAATGAGCTAATTTTTCAATATTTTTTCATGAGAAAGTCATTTTCCAATAAAAACGGAACTAAGATTACGAGGATCTGATTACCTTGAAAAATATGAGTAACAATTAAACTTAATTTGTGGTTTTAAAGATATGTGATTTAGTTCAATACCCATTAATAATAAAAAAATATGAAGTAGAAATGAAATATAGAAGTGAATCAAACGAATGTTAGTTAGCAGCAATGACCTCGAGACGGTGACCTCGAGGTGGCTTAGGGCAGTAAGAACAATGAAATAATAAAATAAAAGTAAGAATAATTAAGCTAAGGGAATATTCTGATGAACAACAGGCGAAAAAGGTAGAGAGTATATTCTTTGCACAGTAAAAGATGGTCTTACAAATGATTGGGGTAATGGGACCCTAAATAAGGAATATTTCTATTTACAGTAGGGAATATTCCTAGTACAGCTGTCTAACCGTCTAGTATGGAATTGTAAGATCCTACTTCGTAATTTGCGCCATGATTTTTTTGGGACGTGGCAGGAATCTAGCTCGTTCTAGTACAAATCCATAACGGTACTATTTCGGGGCAGAATATACCTGACCTCGATATGCACCATGCTTCGCCTTCGAACTCGGGTCTGGTTCCTTGAGCTCGAACCTAGCATTACCCGGACTTGGACATCGGACGGTCTCTCAAGTATATAGATCGAAGGCATTCGATCTCGACCGTATACAAAGTCATGTCCTCATTTTTCTGATAGGTTGTTACGAAAAAAGATGTTTTCAAGGAAAGTAACAACCATACTCACTTGCCTTTTCAAATAAAATTTTTGGGAGCTGTTAAGTAGAGCCTGTTTAGCCAAGTTCAAGCAATCTTAGTAGTTAGAGGCTGCTGCTTATAATTTGTCTACAAACTTTCATCTCTTCATTAATTTTAACACTTTTTCAGCAACTTGTCTTTCCCTTATATTTTTTTAAGTAGTTGCAACTTGTATAATTTATTGTGTATGGTGGTCTGTGAAATATATAGATACAGAGTCGTGCGATTAATTAGGACATATGGAAGTGGCTGCTGTACTATTTAGTATTACTAAGCCTATCTGGTCAGCTTATTAAGCGGATCTTGATCTGTAAGCTAATAATGGGGTACAATAATTTAAAGCTTTGGGATATGTTTCATCCTTTTTCACATTCATACATCTGTTGTCACGTTTTTATTGGACAAGAAAAATCAACTATCAAACTAATATTTACTTGCCAGTCAATGTGAAAAAGTTTATACTACTTTTATATTATTCTTAACTTAAAGTGCCAGAGTGATGCCCAATGAGGGATCAGGTCAACAAATTACGAGTCAAGATCAAGCCTTTATTATATCCTTCGTGGGTGCCTAAATTAATCCATGTTGGGCAGACAAAAATATATAAATGATGACCCAAGTTTTGTTAACCCAAATTAGTTACGGAAATAAACTCTTCGAAAATGTTTTTCCATGAGAAGGTCATTTACTAACGAAAGTATGCCTAAAATCATTTTTCATGAGGAAGTCATTTCCTCATTTCTGGTAGTTGGTTCATAATAAATATTTTCAAGAAAAACAGCACTAAAGTATGTACAAAACAAACGTCCATTTTCATAAAGTAATAGTACTCTACAACTTTCAGCTCTTCATATTAACTTTAGCACTCTTGCAGCAACTTTTCATTCTTTATATATATATATATATATATATATATATATATATATAATAAATAAATTATTTTTTTTTTTTTCTGGAATATTGAAGGGTCATGTCAAACTTGTCCAGCTAAGATTTAGAATTTCTTAACACCAACGTTGATGCCTCAATTCATCCAAGTTTGGATTCCAACGATATACAAGTCTACTGCAACTATAATTATGCACAACGTGGATGCCTCAACTGTTGTTGCAGAGGATACATTTGCTTCTATAAAAGCTCATATATATATATATATATATATATTTCCTTTACTTCAACTAAAAAACATATCTTTAGGACTTGTTCTGTATCTCCGTTTTGTTCAATGGGGATCTTTCCACCATGTTGTACAGAGGTGCTGGAGAAAATGCTGGAAATGGTTTGCGGAAAGCAGCATGATGTTCCAAGAGAAAGCGATTCTAGCAAACAAACCAGTCCCATTAAGATCAAAGGGACAGTTGTACTGAGGAAGAAAAATGTTCTGAACTTCAAGGATGCTGGTTCTGCCTTCCTTGATCGAATGCACGAGCTCTTTGGCAAACGTGTCATCCTACAGCTCATTAGTGCTGTCCATGCTGATCCTGGTAATTTACACTTTCTCCTAGAGCTGAGCAAAGAGATGCAAAGAAACTTGTTAATTAGTAGTTATTATACTTGTTAGTTTTATGTCAGATACAATGTCTTTCCCACACCACAAATAAAGATCCGTACAGCATCTAGATTTTACATTTGCAACGTTATCACTCTTATCATTAAAACATCTATTGTTTTCTCTCTAGTCAAGTATTCAGAATGTGCAAGTAAGAACTGCATTCCAGCAGTAGACGATGATTCGCTGATTCATTAGCCTCTTCACATAGAAAGCATCTATTGTACATAGAGAGATCCCTTTTCTGTAGATTGTCATGGTTTAAACAAGCTTCATGAGTGACAATCCAAGTGAAGCAAGCAGCTCTAGAGGGTACAATACATTTCCAGATTAACTTACATGGCCGACAGTCATGGACTCCACTCATTTTCCTAAAGAAGCTTTTTGTTAACTTTCCACCATGGGACCATATGTGAGCTTCACATGCTTGAGAAGAAACAGAGAAGAAAGGAGAGGAAAATGTATTTTCACTGTTATATTGAAAAAATACACTGTACATATGCTTATATACTGTATAACAAACTTAGTTACTCCTAATTAATTATCACTAACAACTCCTAACCAATCTATTACAACAGCTAAGCTACAATTGTCACTCCACTCACGTGACACCTTCAACACTCCCCCTCAAGCTGTGCAATGTAAACATGTTGAACATTCCCAGCTTGGATAACAAAATCTCATGCTGTGCCTTCCCTAGTCATTTGGTTAGGATATCAGCCAGTTGCAAGTCTGTGGGTACATGTTCTGTACAAATCAAACCTTCTTGAATCCTTTCCCTAATGAAATGACAATCGATCTCTATGTGTTTCGTTCGCTCATGGTATATGGGATTCGCAGCAATTTGAGGTGCTGCTTTGCTATCACAAAACAGTTTTACTGGTAGCTCCAATTGCATTCCCAGTTCTCCATAGAGTCCAGTAAGCCACACTACTTCTGCAATTGCATTTGCCATACTCCTATATTCAGCCTTAGCAGAGCTCCGAGATATTGTGTTTTGCTTCTTTGATTTCCAGGAAATCAAGGAATCCCCTATCTTGACAACAAAAACAATTACTGATCTCCTTGTCATGGGACAAGTCGCCCAGTCTACATCACAGTAAACTGTAAGCTCTGATGATGGTTTGGATTTCAATAGTATCCCCAATCTAGGTGCATTCTTCACATATCTCACCACTCTCAGAGCCCCTTCCATATGTGGCTTCTTTGGCCTATGCATGAACTGACTCAAGTTCTGCACTGTGTAACTAATGTCTGGTCGAGTCATAGTCAGATAGAGTAACTTTCCCACTAGCCTCTGATATCCAGCAGGATCAGACAACAATTCTTCAGCAGCATCTGTATTCTCACAACCTTGATCATACTCAATGCTGGTAAGCCTTTGGTTGGCTTCCATGGGAGTGGCAATTGGCTTAGAGCCACTCAGCCCAAGATCAACAATGAGATCTAATGCAAACTTCCTTTGACAGACTAGAATCCCATCTTGACTTCGAGCAATTTCAAGACCAAGGAAGTATCTCATCTCCCCCAGATCCTTGATCTTGAAATGATGATGAAGCATGAGCTTGGCCTCTTGAATAAGAGGAACTGAAGAACCTGTAATAAGGAGGTCATCCACATAGACTAGGATAACAACCATATGAGAGCCTGACCTTTTAATAAAAAGGGAATAGTCATAATGACTCTGGATGAATCCTGAAGATATAAGAGCTTCACAAAGCTTCAGGTTCCACTGACGAGAGGCCTATTTCAACCCATATAGAGACTTCTGAAGTTTTCAAACTTTGCTACACTCCCCCTATCCTAAAAGACCAGGTGGGGGCACCATATAAACATCTTGATACATCCATTTGGTGTAGTTTCCAACCAAACATAGCAGCCAGTGACAAAACAAACCTCACAGTGACCATCTTGACCACCGGGGAGAAAGTCTCCTGGTAATCCAATCCCTCCTGCTGTGTATAGCCCTTGGCTACTAGGCAAGCTTTGTATCTTTCCACCTCTCCTTTGGCATTGTATTTGACTTTGAACACCCACTTACATCCAATTGGTTTCTTGTCATTAGGAAGATCAACCAGCAACCAAGTATTGTTATCCTGTAGGGCCTGTAGCTCTTGTTTCATGGCTTCAACCCAGTGAGGGTTGAGTAGGGCCTCTGCATAAGTGTCAGGTTCTCTGATAGTGGACATGTTGCACAAAACTGCATAATAGGGACCGGAGATTGAGGCATAGGACATATAAGCTGATAATGGGTAAAGTGATCCCATTGTTGCTGCATGAGATGTTGACTTAGATACTGTGTGTACGTAGTCATTGAGCCAGCCAAGAGGCTTGGATGTTCTGTAGGATTTTCCTGTGACATTTGGCAAATTAGGACAATTAAGGTTTGAAACACCCCTAAGTCTTGTGTCTGGCAACAGGACCTCATTAGTCATGACATTGGGAAGTGAATGATTGGTATCATCAGCATTGGCAATGCCTGTTGGACTATTTTGAGTTCCAAGTGGATAATGAACAGGATCAGGATCAGATGATGACTCCAATGAACATGTGACATCTTCTGTTGCAGGTTCAAAAGGATCAAGTGAAATGTCCCAATCATCAGTAGTAACTGAGGTCTTCAACTGGTAATGAGAAGGCTTGAATGGAAAAACATCTTACCTAAAAGACACATCTCTGCTCACAAAAAAGGATCTTGTGGCAAGATTATATAGCCTGTACCCCTTTTGGGTGCTAGAATATCCCATGTGCACTGCTGGAATAGCTCTACTGGCAAATTTGTCACTCGTGGTAATAACATTGGTAGCATAGCACATGCACCCTAGTACTCTTAGATGCTGTAGGTTTGGGACCCTGTCATAGAAAACCTCAAATGGAGACTTGCCTACCAAAGCAGTAGAAGGAATTCTATTTATTAAGTATGCTGCATGCTGAACACAAATTCTCCAAAATTTCAAAGGTATGGATGCTTGGAATCTGATGGCCCTTGCTACTTCAAGGAGTTGTCTATTCTTTCTCTCAACCACTCTATTTTGTTAAGTGTGAGTGCAAGAACTCTGATGCACAATGCCTGCATTACTAAACAAATCCCTGCAATGTGAATTAAAAAACTCTGTACCATTATCACTCCTAAAAATTTTGATTGAACCATTAAATTGGTTCTTTATTAGCTGCATAAAGTCCTTTATTACTACTGAGACATCACTCTTCAGTCTTAACAGGAAAATCCAAACCATTCTGCTACAATCATCAACTAGTGTAAGGAAAAATATATGGCCATTGTAAGTGGATACCTTGTAAGGACACCAGACACCTCCATGTATTAGTTCAAAAATTCTACCAGCTCTACTAGTACTTTGAGGAAAAGGTAATCTAGTTTGTTTAGCTAGTGGACAAATTGAGCATGTTCTGTCTGCAGCTGTGTTAACACTCCTACATATATCTATCTGTTGTAGCACTCTATGAGGGACATGCCCTAATCTTTTATGCCATAGTCTTGTTGATGGCGTCAATCTGGAAGCCAGTGAGTGTGATGCTTGTAATGCTTTATTATATAATGTGCTTCTCCAGTAGTATAGGTCATTTTGCATTCTACCAATCCCCTTCACCTTCCCAGTGTGAAGGTCCTGCATCAAGAAGAAGTCAGGATAGAATGACATGAAACATTGCAGCTCTCTAGTTAGCTTTGCCACTAATAACAAGTTAAATTTGAAATCAAGCACACACAACACATCACTAATCTCTCCTTGGACTAACCTACATTTACTAACATGACTAATTGGCAATTGTTTTCCATTTGGCAAGTGTACTGAGGCACCTTGCTTAGGGTAATCATGAAGATCAAACAACATATCAGGAGTTGACACCATATGATCTGTTGCCCCTGTGTCCACTATCCATCTGTAATTTGCCAGGAAGGAGCAAATAGTACCTGCTATGTTAGCTGATATCTCTGGGGCATTCTCTTTGTTGAGTAACCGTAAGATCTGATTGTATTGCTCAGGAGTAGAAGTAACAACAACTCCCCCTCCAGATCCTTGTGGTTGTGTCCCTTGCATCTGCATATGACTGTTGCTTCCATTTGCTGTTCCTGCAAGAGAAGTTCCAAAACCAGCACCAGCCATACCTGTTTGTCCTGCATCACAACTTCCTCCAGCCCTAGAGAAATCACCATGATATGCAGCACTTGCCCTTTGATATTGATGGCCACCTGTGTTTCCTTGTACTGGTTTCCTTCTTCCCTTGAAATCAGCTGGATAGCCAACAAGCTGATAGCAATTTTCCTTAATATGTCCCTTCATTTTGCAGAAATCACAAAATGCATTGAAGTTTCTTTTGTTCTTATGCATTGAGCTTCCTCTAGATGTCGAACTTCATAAAGCTGTGATGTCATTCCCCTCAATTACTGAATTTAGTCCAGTATGTGATGTGTTCCTTTGGCTTTTATCTTCAACAACTAAAGCATATGCTTGATTCAAGGTAGGTTCCACTGATTTCATCAAGATTTGTCTTCTAGCTTGAGCATAGGAATCGTTTAGTCCACGTAAAAACTACAACAACCTCTGTCGCTGAAGTTGATCTGTGTATTCCTTCGAATTTGTCGAAGGTGCCATCGCATCATACTCAGCCCAGAGTTCCTTCAATTTTGTAAAATACATGGACACTGAATCTGTGCCTTGAGAAATCGTGGCAATCTCTCGATGTATCTGAAAAATCCTCATCCGATTCACCTTATCAAATCTATCCTTAAGATCTTCCCAAACTAAGTGAGCGTTTGATGCATATACGATTCCACTAAGTAGATCTGGTGAAACTGTGTTCATGATCCACGAGAGCACAATCGCATTACACGTCTCCCAATCTTCATGCAATCCTTGCCTAAATTGATCCTTGTTGCAGGTACCAGTTACGAACCCTAACTTACGTTTTGCTTGAAGTGCGATTCTCATCGATCTCTGCCATATCCCGTAGTTCTCAGAGCCTGTGAGCTGAATAAGAACTAATACGAAGCTCGGAGTATCTGAAGGATGCACAAACAAGGGATATGTGTGATCTATTTTTTCTGTCGCCATTGTTGACTCGATATTTCTATAAGATGGTGAGGAGGGAGAAGAAGGAGACGAAGATAATGAAACTGCGCTCATACGAAATTAAGAAGAAAATCAGAAGATCGTGATTGTCGTGTTAGGTTCTGATACCATGTTAACTTTCCACCATGGGAGCATCTGTGAGCTTCACATGCTTGAGAAGAAACAGAGAAGAAAGGAGAGGAAAATGTATTTTTACTGTTATATTGAAAAAATACACTGTACATGTGCTTATATACTGTATAACAAACTTAACTACTCCTAATTAATTATCACTAACAACTCCTAACAAATCTATTACAACAGCTAAGCTACAGCTGTCACTCCACTCACGTGATACCTTCAACACTTTTATAACATGCCTTGACAGTAAATTTACCATCATTCAACCTTTGACAACAACGAATAAGCCACCTGATCATCAAGAGAGACAGGTTCCAGTATTTGAATTAACTCAATTATGAAATCAATCCCCCAGGTCATGCAAGTTCCTTCTTTTGAATGAAATTTTCATCTCCCTGTGGAGTATTAATCACATTAAGTTTCTTGTTAAAGATGATTGCATAAAGATACTCCTTCTGCTGCCAACTTTAAGCCTAACACAGACCAAGAATTCTTAGCAAAGACTCCTAATATGCTTCAAACAGATACCCACCGTACACACCTCTTACACTGTTGGCGCACCACTCCTCATTCTTACCATATTTAACGGTTATAACTTTTTTGCATAGTTTATTGTTAAAATCATTAAACCTCCGGCGCCATTTTAGTAACAAACTCTAATTCTAGAGTTTCGAACCCGAACCTCCAGTACCTGAATTCTGAATGCCTGGTTATTCCATTTTCACCAACAAATTTTGCGAAAGCATGCAGCAGAATAAATCTAAAGGTTTTATTTCCCTGGTTTCCTCCCATTTAGAAGAAAAAATACCATAAGAAAACCTTTGACAGTTCCTTCTCTGCAGTCGTTTATATGTTTGAAATCAAGTCGTATTAATTTGGAAGCCTTAATGCAAAAAATGCAGATTGTATGTTTTTCTGTACAGTAACACTGAAACACAATTATTTTTTTTTATTCTTAAAGGAAATGGATCAAAAGGGAAGGTGGGAAAACCAGCAATCTTGGACTGGACATCCAGCAAGACTTGGATATCAATGGAA
Organism: Nicotiana glauca; assembly: GCA_026770625.1. Classification (NCBI taxonomy): domain Eukaryota; kingdom Viridiplantae; phylum Streptophyta; class Magnoliopsida; order Solanales; family Solanaceae; genus Nicotiana; species Nicotiana glauca. The sequence continues at coordinate 41,189 of MU769266.1, forward strand.
GAAGCTACATTCAATATTACATTTGAGTGGGATGACTCAATAGGTCTTCCTGGTGCTTTTATTATAAAGAACTATCATCATAGCCAGTTTTACCTGAAGACCGTCGCTTTAGAAGATATTCCTGGACATGGTGAAGTTCATTTCGTCTGCAATTCTTGGGTGTATCCAGCACATCGCTACAAGTACGATCGGGTGTTTTTTAGCAACAAGGTATCCATATTTCTTAACCTTACTCCAGGGATCTATATGATGCCTGCAAAACATTATAATCACTCAACAGGAACTAGCAGAGCTCACTACAGATGCCGTTCAATTTTTCTAGGCCTAAACAAAAACTGATAGGTTAAACCTAACTGTATGATTTCTAGATACATAAAAAAAAGTATATATTTTCAAGTTTAAATAAGATGTGTTCCTCTTCCAAATAGTTCAAAGCCTACTGCAGAAAATCCGAACTTCCTGAATTACAGGATTAAGATGACAGTCCTTAAGCATAATAGGATAGAAGGCTATGTAAACTCAGAGATTTTATATAGATGACAATCAGACGTATATCAATCAATCAACTATTCCTTAATAACTAGTTGGAGTTCACTGAAACTAGAAGTCTCTAATCTCACATTTATACCTACAATGACATACTAAAACTTAACCAAGCCAGCATGTACAGGAGTTAATTCAAATTTCTGGATGATGATAGATACTGAACCTCTAATTTTTGGTGCTATCAGACATACCTGGAAAGCAACACACCAGAACCCCTTCGGCCATACAGGAATGAGGAGCTCATTAATCTTCAGGGTACAGGTTCTGGCAAACTCGAGGAATGGGACAGGGTTTACGACTATGCAGTCTACAATGATTTAGGACATGGTCGACCAGTGATTGGTGGGGGCAAGGATTATCCATACCCCCGAAGGGGAAGAACAGGCCGTCCACTGACTAAAAGAGGTTAGGTTGCAAACACATTAATGTCATCTTATTTACAGGTGTTGTCTTAGAACCACTAACAGAACATGTTGAAAGAGTTAAGTTTGCTGTAACAGATTCTAGCTTAGAGAGCCGGCTTCCACTTCTGAGTTTGAACATTTATGTTCCACGAGATGAACGTTTCAACCATGTGAAGTTTATGGATTTCCTTGGATATAGCGCCAAATCAATAGGTCGTGTCATAATTCCACAGCTTGCATCTCTGTTAGCCATACCTTTTAATGAGTTCAACAGCTTCAAACATGTACAAAAAGTCTATAAAGGTCGAGTTCCTGATGACTCGAAAGAAAGCATGCCATTGGAAATGCTTAAAGGTCAACTTCATAAATTTCCAATTCCTCATGTGATTAAAGGTGCGTATCTATTCTCTTTCTCTGGCTCCACAACTACTTTAGCCTCTGAGTACTTCCTAAGGTGAAAAAGTAAATTAATTGTGAACCCTTTCCAACAAAAAAAAAAAAAAACTACAGAAGATAACTCTGCATGGAGCACAGATGAAGAGTTTGGACGTGAAATGCTGGCCGGAGTCAACCCTGTGATTATCCAGCATCTACAGGTAATATCAATTACAAATTTTTTATCTTTTCTATGTGTGTTTGTAATCTTTGAATGCAAATTACTAAAAGACTAAATGCATATCAGGAATTTCCACCCACAAGCAAGCTAAATCCTGAAGTATATGGCGACCAAACAAGTAAAATCACAAGGGAGCAGATTGAGAAATACATGGATGGACTAACTGTGGATGATGTAATACTCATTCTTTATTTCTTTTTCTGGTGATGTATCATGAATAAAAGGAAGAGCAAACCAAGGCATCCTTTGTATATGGAAACTAATCATATGTCTCCATTTTAGATTTTATATATTTTACAATTTTATCTTTTGTGGTCACAGGCAATTAAGCATAACAGGCTATTCATCTTAGATTATCATGACGCACTTATGCCTTATCTTAATCGGATTAACTCAACATCCAATAAGATCTATGCTAGTCGGACCATCCTTTTACTCCAAGATGATGGAACATTGAAACCACTTGCAATCGAACTGAGCTTACCACACCCACAAGGAGATAAACATGGTTCCAGCAGTCAAGTATTTACCCCATGTAATGATGAGAGTGCTGAAGGCTATGTCTGGCATCTGGCTAAAGCCTATGTTGCTGTAAATGATTCCGGATATCATCAGCTCATCAGTCACTGGTGAGCTACTTAACAAAGCAGATTAAAAGGTGGAAACTATAGAAGCAGGTCACCTCGCTATATTAATCTTGTTACGTTGTACTTTGCAGGTTGAACACCCATGCGGCATTAGAGCCATTTATTATAGCAGCAAACAGACAATTGAGTGTGGTTCATCCAATCTATAAACTTCTACATCCTCATTTCCGTGATACAATGAACATCAATGCTTTGGCTCGTCAGATCCTCATTAATGCAGGCGGTGTACTTGAGCTGACAGTATTTCCATCCAAATATGCCATGGAAATGTCTTCTTCCATCTATAAGAATTGGGTTTTCACTGAGCAGGCACTCCCTGCAGATCTACTTAAGAGGTAGGCCACTAGTTGTTACAGCTTAAATTCAATGTCATATCCATCTTGTCCATGTAATATTCTCAATTATTTTTAAATTATTTTTAATTTCAGAGGAGTTGCAGTACCAGATCCAAGCCAGCCTCATGGTCTTAGACTTCTGATAGAGGATTATCCTTACGCCGTTGATGGACTTGAGATTTGGTCAGCAATTGAAACCTGGGTGGACGAGTATTGCTCATTCTATTACTTAGCGGATGACATGATCCAAGGTGATTCTGAACTTCAATCATGGTGGACAGAAGTTCGCAACGTGGGTCATGGTGACTTGAAAGATGAACCATGGTGGCCTCAGATGCAGACAAGAGCTGAGCTTGTCCAAACATGCACCATAATCATATGGGTGGCTTCTGCTCTTCACGCAGCAGTTAATTTTGGGCAATATCCTTATGCTGGCTATCTCCCAAATCGCCCAACCGTAAGCCGGCGCTTTATGCCAATGCCAGGCACTCCTGAGTATGTTGAGCTTGAGTCAAACCATGAGCGAGCCTACCTAAAGACCATCACAGCCCAGTTCCAAACTCTTCTTGGCATCTCTTTGATAGAGATGTTATCCATGCATTCTTCAGATGAGATTTATCTTGGACAAAGAGATACTCCTGAATGGATTTCTGATAGTCAACCACGACATGCGTTTGAGGGATTCCGTGACAAACTTGTAGAAATCGAGAACAGAATAATGGATAGGAACAATGACAAAACATTGAAGAACCGAAAAGGACCTATACAGATGCCTTATACGTTACTCTACCCAAACGCATCTGGTGACAAGAGTACTACTGGACTTACTGGAAAGGGAATTCCCAATAGCATCTCTATCTGAAGTCACATGACATAAATGGATTGCTGAATCTGAAATCACACAAGTTGAACAACCAGTGACAATAAATTTTAGTACAGCTATTTTCTTAAGTTTACATGTTTGAAAAAATACCTCATTGATTCTTGCTTCCTTAGACCATGATTTCTACTAAAAAACCAATTCTTAGACACACTCATCTTCTTCAGTATATGTTGTCCACATAAGACCCAAAGCTTGAACTGAAATGAAGAGGGAGTCAAAAGATTCATCACTGAGAAACACACCATATCTCGGTAATGTTACAACTCTCATATAGTTATTGTTATCATTTTCTTTTTAGAATATTTTCATTGTACAAAGCGGGAGGGAAAGGGGAAATGGGGGAGGGTATTGCAAGGTGAGAAAGAGCCACACAAACACACCAGAGTGATGCTAGAACATAGCATCTGAATTTAAAAAAAAAGGTTATATGTCCAAACAACCCATGATCAGTGAAGAAATTTTGAAACAAGACATATAAAAATAAGGGCAGCCAGCTGCACTCACCTCCCACTATGTGTAGCGAGAGGGCCGAACACATTGGGTCTATTGTTTACAACCTTACTTTGCATATCTACAAGACGTTGTTTGCACGGCCAGAACACATGACTTTTCACACAGCGACAACTCTTACAACTTGTTTGGATGGTTGTTACCCATCGTTTTATAATGTCTTGTATTGTGTTGTGTTGTATTGTATCGTTTTATGAATACAACGTTTGAATGGATTGTATTGTTAGCTATTGTTAGATAACATTTTGCTATTTGGTTTGACTGTATCGTACTGTAACGGATAAGTTTACTAAAATACCCTCAATTGTTTAAATATAAAAATTTATCAACAATTATGCATAAAAATAATTTAAGAAAATCCCTTTCTACTAATTTATCACCAAGTATGTCTTATAAATAGATTGATCAATTAAATTCATGCAAATTCTAACAGAATTTAGCAATTTTACGTTGGAGTTGGAACCAACAGTTCGGGAAAAAAAGGATAAAGACAAAGTAGGTCATAAATGGGAGATTTGGAGTTAAAATAAAAAACGATAAAAATGAATTATGAAGTAATAAGTTATGGTATAATTGGAAAGAAAAATAGGAAACAATCCCATCACACTAAATCGGTTGTTTTAAAAAATTGGACTTTCCATTGTTCCGGAACAATAATTTAACAATACAATACAACCAATTTTAATGAAAGAATCAAAACAAACATTGTTTTGGTATAGCAATAACAACCATCCAAACAAGATGTTAGACGTCGTGATAAGATCCCCTTCTTGCTTCAAGAAAGAAAGAAACTGTAAACTAAGAAGTATAGATTTAGGACAAAATGAATACAGAATTGTATGGTTTTCAATTATTAAATTGTTTCCGCAGCAAGCAGGTAAACTATGATTCCCCAGGGAAACTTGAGATGAGTGATCCAATCCAATTTTCTTACTCATAATTTTAGACAAATCTATTCCAATTTCCCTACCAACATTTAGTTGAGTTAAACACACTTATCTAATTTCAAGGGTAGGTGGTATTACAGTACGTTTTTAATAAAATAATATTGACTGTTGTAACAGAAACACTTAACATACCTCTTTTCTCAAGTGTTTGAGCATTTTGCCATCTTGCCCTGTTTTAACTAATCTGCATACTAACTCCACACCCCTGCTATGCTGCAAACTTCAATCCAGCGGTAGATAGGTCATGGTCCTAGTTGAGGCGTCTAAACAATTTTTACTAAGTTATGAGGTGTCTATATATTCCAGCATTGCGAGCAACTCCAACCTTCACCCCATTTACCTTCGAACTTCTCCTAGAATAGTTTCCGGTGCGAAATGAAATTCATAGAATATATATGAGTAATTCAAAGGATAAATATAAATATTTGATAGGATTCGATTCATTTTAGTAATGAACAAAACAAATAGGATTGATTATGTATCACAATTTCATCACTACATTGTGCCCTCATGAGGCAGGGAAAAACTTCAAAATGTATCTTTTACGTAACTTGGATAGCTGAGTGGTCAATCCTGCACCAATCATTGATGAGTTGTCTCGCTCGAACATAATAGCTCATTCTCTATATTTTTTTTATGCTCAATCTTTCTGTTTTCCTTTTTCAGTCTAAAAGGAAAGCGACTCTTCTTTCACCTGGAAGAATGGCCCTCTCCTGTTGGCGAATCTCCTTGCTATTGTTGTTTCAAATATATATATCCCATTCCTGCCTGTCCTGCGGCACATGCGGTATCAGCTCTTGAATAAAAACTTGTCATAATCAGAAGAAAGAGAGCGCCCCCAACCCCAACGGTCGCCCCCTAATTACTAGACCAACCTGCTATAATAATTCCATAAACACCTAGCGAAGATATGGCAAACAAATAAAGCGGATTCACAATAAACAAAGGCGATTGAAAAACATAAAAAAAGAAGAAAGGGGGCTTACTCGTGACGATGTCGGGCAGGGTGTCATAGAAAGATGTTTGGGGTAGTGGCTGTAAGTTCGACCTTAGTTTCGAATCTTTCTCTATTCTAAAAATAGAAAAAAGAAAAAGAAGCCAATTTTTTTTCTATGGACCAGGTAAGGAAGTAAAGCAACCAATAGTCTTTTTACCTACTATGCCTTTCACCGGGTGAGCAAAAAGTAGTTACCTTTAGCTCGGTCTTGCAGGTTCGAATCCTGTCCCCGCCTAATCAGTGAAAGATTATTCACCGGGATAGACGGCCGGTCCCAACCCGTCTACAAAATGGGGCTAGTGTTCAGTTTTGGTTGGTTCCACCTCTTTGTAGGGTGATGATCCATCCGTCAGATTGACATCCAGCCGGGTGAGCGATAGCGGCTCCTGTTTACTAATAGATCTGCCGCCGCTAGTATAACAGGAAAGTCGTTTCGATCCAATCCATTCTTGGGGTCAAATAAAGACAAAAAGGATATGTCTCCGTGGGGGTCTTCATTCACTCTTCTCTTACTTTCCCTACTTCTAGAAAAAAAAATGTTGAAGAAAAACGATCTTTCTAAAGTTAAGGCAGCAGATCGGTCGGTTGCGGGACGGGGCCGGGAGCAGCAGTAGGAGAAGCGATAAGCCCTTCAATCTACTCCTCAAAGCAGGAATGGAGGGTCGCTTGGTTGTTGGTGGAGAAGAAAACCCTCCTGAAAACAAAGATTCTATTTTCAATAGTTTCAAAGGCTTGAAGGAGCGTAGCGTCGGGGATAACAGGCTGATGACTTCGACGGAGTCGTTTGGCACCTCGATGTCGACGCTGCGGACTATGTGGCCGGTGACGTAAAAGATATGCCGGTAGCTAGCCAACTCCGCTTTCTAACGAGGTTAAGGCGTGACCTAAAAAACGGAAACAACGAGACTTGGGTTCTCATGCGCTTAGGGCGAAGACATCAAGGTCTCTTTTAATTTCCCCAGACTTTTTTCCCATGAGCATGGTTTTGGTCTAGGTTACCAACCTCAAGAGGAGGATTCCTTTTTATTTTGAGAAATGGTTTCAGCCCCATTTTTTGTACCCATTCCCATTTTGGACAACTTGCTCCGACCATTCCCCCATTTTTCCCCATAAATTTCTTTATATTCTTCTCTCTTCTATATTTTATTATTATCTTTCATTTCAATTTTATTTTTTAATTTCCATTAAACAAATTCCATCTTTTATTTTTATTTTGTAATTTCCATAATTAACTT
>MU769266.1:55360-80902 GCA_026770625.1 Nicotiana glauca
GGTCTCCCCATTTTAGATAGTTATCCTCCCGCTTCGGTGTTAAGCCCTTCATTACCTTAGTATTAAAGTATTTTGTGCAGGTTCCTACTTTGGTTCTTCTAGTCTCGCCATAGCCATGACTATTACATCGAGCCCTGTTCGGCAGAGAGGGGAGAGTTCTGCTCCTGATGGATCAAAGAGAATCTTCCTTGAAGATTATTTCTTCGATAGGAGAGGGGCAACTTGAGTCAGTGAGGAGAGACAATGGATTGGGGGGGAGTAGTAGTGTTACAAACTCTTTCAATGGACGAGGTAATCTCAGATCATGTTGATGGATTCCTAAAAGTGTACACGTATTCTTTCACACTCGACCCCTCGATAGGATTGTGTTCGACTTCTATTTGATGTATCAGGTTATCTTGGCGCAGATACATCCGTCATTTTGGCGAGTAGTGTTGATGATGAGGTTCTTTGCGGAGAAGGCAGGGATTGAATTTACACTAAGTCATCTCATTAGGTTGTATCGACCCATTCACCACCGAGGTCTGCTAACCATGTGGTGTCGGTCGACCGCGCCCTTCGTTGTTGACGATGAGGTGGATAGAGATCGAGAGTGGATGAACCGGTTCATTCGGGTCTGGAATACTGATGTTATCCCTATGGAATTTATGCCATTCCACGAGGAATGGAGTTTTACACGTAAGTGGTACATCCCGTTCCTTCTCAGATTAGTTTATCGTGAAGGCTAGTTTTGTAACAGTGTTTTCTCCCTTTCTGTAGCGATTTCATGGGTGGCAGGCGACGTTCTTGATGTTCCTGGTTGGGTCCGAAAGTTGAAGACCCACTCAACTTGTGACGAGCGTAGGTGGTGAGCTGTGTCCCAGGGCAGATAGGAAGCAAAACATCACGGTGTGTGTTTGTACTACTTTTTCCTTACCCCTTGTTCATTTGGTGAGGCATTTTCTCTTTCTGTGTATTAATCTTGCTACCATAGGTATCAGAGAGTCTTCTGAAGCGAGGCCGTGCCCCTCCAAAGATGGGTAGGGGTTGCCAGCTTTTGGGCTAAAGAATGACAGAAATAAGCAGGATATGCATTCGCAGGGCGATGTCGCTCAGAGTAAGGCTAAACGGGGCCGATGCTTTGAGACGGAAACAACATCTAAGCCTGTCGTGCTCGAAGTTCCTAGTTCTGGAAAGGTGGTTTCTCTGAGCGACCGTGCCTTGATCGGAGTCACTTCTTCCTGGGTAGAGGGGGCTAAATTAACATATTTTCCCTCGGCCTTCGAGGAAGTTCGCCAGCTTCAATATGCGGTGAGTTTTGACATATGCCTTTTGAATCCCGCGTCTTTCTTTCCTCATCGAGTTTTCTTCTGCATGCCTTTGACAGGATTAGGTCTGAGCTGCTTCGTCATGGAGCTAGGCTTCGGAAAGCTCTGGATGAGGATAGATCTCTTAGGCTCCTTTGCGAGGAAAAGGAAGCCGAGCTGGCACACTTGCGATATAAGGTGTGTCGGAGCTCAAATTACGAGAGCTACTTGATGGAGCAGGTAGTTTTTCCATCCCGGGGGCGTTTGCATTCTGCCTTTTAGATTCTAAGGCTAACACTTCTTTTATCCCAGTTGTAGAAAAATATGGAGGCCTTTGAACTTCTTCAGGACGAAGCTGACCATCTCAATAATGACTGTGACGAGCTAAGAGCTCGGGTATAGGCTCGGGCTTCAGAGAAGAAGGATGCCTTGGCTAAAGTTCCTACCTTCGAGGTTCAACTCTGCTTAGCTCGCGATAATGCTTTAGTTCAGGCGGATATGATCACGAAGCTCAAATATGAGCTTTCGAAGGTCAGGGTTGAGATCGTTGATGCCAGGACAGGAGCAACACTAAGCCGAACTAAGGCTGATTAGGGGATGGCAATTTATTTGAAGGACATTACCGATGCTCAAGCCAAGTTGAGGATGATCCTCTATCGTGAGGAGAGGATAAAAAAATATGCTTTTTGCAAGTCTCGAAGAAATATTCTCGAGGAGATACGCACTAGGGATTTTGTTCTCTCTGAAGAGTTGGCGCGAGGGAGGTGGACGAACGTGATTCTCGGTTTCTTCTATCTGACACCGAGAAGAGTGAAGACAAAGCCGGTAGGCCGTAGTGTCCAGGGATAGGGCGTAGATTTTGCCATTTTGTATGCAGCATTCTCAAAGTATATTTGTAGATGGAGAATATGTTTTTTGCATATGTGTATAAAAGAAAACTGTTTGTTGCTTTACTTCTTCTGTACACTTTACTCTTTCAAATTTGGCCAGGTTAATTGGTCTCAGAGTCGGTGAGAATCCTTAGATTCGTGATACGGCCTTGGGGCTCATTAGGCTAGCCCGGGGGCTCTTACACGCTTAGTCGATGCGACCCTTTATGTGTGTGGCCCTGAGGCTCATTAGGCTGGCGACAATAGCTCTTACATTTTGGGCCGATGCAGCCTTTTAGTGTAAGCTGGCGACAATGACTCTTACACTTTTGGCCGATGCGGCCTTTTAATGTAAGCTGGCGATAATGGCTCTTACGCTTTGCCCTGAGGCATATGTAGTAACTATTTTGGGTTCAATCTCCGAGTCGGGTTTCGACTCGAGCTGAATCGACCCTCAAGTTTTTATGTTTGTGTGAGCTGGCGACGATGGCTCTTATGCTTTGGGCCGATACGGCTTTTTAATATAAGCTGGCGATAATGGCTCTTACGCTTTGGCCGATGCGGCCTTTTAATGTAAGCTGGCGATAATGGCTCTTACGCTTTGGCCGATGTGGCCTTTTAATGTAAGCTGGCGATAATGGCTCTTACGCTTTGGCCGATGTGGCCTTTTAATGTAAGCTGGTGATAATGGCTCTTACGCTTTGGGCCAAAGCGACCTTTTATTGGCTTTATTTTCCTCTCGTTAATGACTTTTGAAGTGATTTTTCCTGACCCGTCATTGGTTCAGGAAGAACCTTAATTTCAAGTCATTTTGCGGCAATGTTCGAGCACCTCAGAAGATTTGGCTTGAAAGCGGAGTAGCTCGAAGCTTATGATTTATAGCTGACGTGGTCAAAGCTCTTTTGCCTATGCCGAGGGTAACCGATTCTTTTCGAAGTAGATTCGAATTAATGGCCTATGATTTTGTAGCGACGGTTGGGCATCCCTGAGTCGAATTAGTTTCGCTGGTACAGGCGTATGACTATAGTCATTTATGCTTGGCCGGAGCCATTTTTGGTTCCGAGTGACATAGTTTAGGTGTCTATATCGAGGGTATGCCTTTTTAGGGGTCTTACATTTGATATATTGCCTAAACTTCAGGATCGAGTTTATGCCTGTAATAAGGTCTTACAAATTTTTCATGCCTTTGAGGTCTTATAGTTTTGGGTACTTGGTACAATAATTGTTCATGCCTTGCTTGAGGTCTTACAGTTTTGGATACTTGGTACAAGTGTTGTTCATGCCATGCTTGAGGTCTTACAGATATTATAGTTTCCTTATGCAGGTCTTATAAGACTTAGTCTGCCCACTCGGGGTGATTGGTGACAGTCCCCGAGTCATCGAGGGTACTTCTTCTTGGAAGCCGTCACTTAAAGATTTAGTATTGCCTCGTTGAGGGCTTACAATTTTGGAGATCCCGACACTGAGGTCGTGCGTTTTTGAGATTTTGACGCCACTCCCCGAGTATTTAGGGCATTTTAGCCTTGGAGATGTTCTATGATTTTCATGTTGCCTCATTGAGGGCTTATGAGTTTGGAGTGCTGACCCGGAGGTCGCTCAGGTGCTGAATTGTCGACGCCAGTCCCTAAGTGCTCAGGACATTTTGATGGAGGAATTATTTTTGCAAAAATACAGAGTTTCCTTTGGAGTATAAGATGCTTCGATAAAGGTATTCTTCGATTACTTGATACAAGCACATATGTCTCCGCCATTGGGGCTCGACTATATGGACATGGCTCATTCGACCATTTGGCCTGGTACATCATTTTCCTATTGAGGCTATTTGGCATTTTTGGCTTTTCCGAGGGGATGATATTCCGGGGGGATGCCCTCCAGTGTTCAAGGTTGATTGCAAAAGAAGCCTCGAACATTTGTTTGGATGTTTTTGTAGGTAGCATATAGATGTTGCCTCATTAAAAACCTTGACGGTAAAACCCTTCTCGGGATGAAACCCGATCGAAGGAGAAGAGTACAACGCATGCTTTCAAAACCTAAGGTCTTCGTGTTGGGAAGAGCTTTAGTTGTTTTGATCGGGTGCCTGCATGAGGGTTAGTATGAAATATAAAATGAAAAGGGAGATGATTATACCTTATCGTGGGATGCGCCGACGATGTTCCGAGGTCTGCTATGTCCCCCTCGCTTCTAATGAGGATGCGGTATGGTCCTTTACTTTGTTTAATCAGGCTTAGTCGATGATGTAGTTTGCTTTCCCTTTGGTTCTTTCGAGAGTGGAGATATTGGTGTTGGTGCCACATCGTGCACCGCGAACATTTCTCTTGCCGCGTGCTGTCCCCCGTAGATGGTTTTAATCTCATCCTTTGTTGGGAATTTCATCATTTGGTGGAGGGTGGATGGCAATGCTCTCATGTAGCGTATCCACGATCGTCCGAACAAGGCGTGGTACCTCTTGTCTCCTTCGGTGACATAAAATTTGACATTTTGGGTCGTGACGGCCACGCTGACTGGGAGGGTGACTTCTCCTTTCGTTGTTTCACTTGCCATGTTGAATCCGTTGAGGACTTGAGTGGCAAGCACGATTTGGTCTAGCAGTCTGAGCTGCTCTATTACCCTTGACCTGATAATGTTGGCCGAGCTACCTGGATCCACGAGTACACATTTTAGTTGAAATATATTCATAAAGAAAGAGATTACCAGTGCATCATTATAAGGTTGAGACAAGGTATCAAAGTCCTCTTCGCTAAATGTGAGGTCATCCTCGGGTATGTACCCCCGAGTTCGCTTTTCTCTAGTGATGGATATTTTTGTCTTTTTCATCACGAGCTCCTTGGGAGCGTTGAAGCCTCCCAAGATCATGTGGATAACATGTTGTGGCTCGTTTGCTTCATTCTTTTTGGCCGCCTCTCTTTCTCAGAACCTTTTTTTGGCCCTGTCACTTAAGAATTCTCAGAGGTGACCTTTGTTGAGCAGCCTAGCTACTTCCTCTCGGAGCTGGTGGCAATCTTTGGTCCTATGGCCGTGTGTGTTATGAAATTCATATACTAATTTATGATTCCTTTGGGAAGGATCTGACTGTATAGGCCTGTGGCATCTGGTGTCTCTGATTTTGCTGATGGCAAACACGATATTCGACCCATCGACGTTAAAGTTGTTTTCTGATAAGCACGGTGCCCATGTTGGCCCCGTGTTTACATCGAATCCGGTTCTGTTAATGAGTCCCCGAGGATTCTGTCCTCGATTAATCAATCAATCATTACGACGTGGGTTGCGCTTTGGGACGTTCCTCCTGTCTTTGGTGTATGGCTGATATCTTTCCTTATTTGGCTTTGGCTACTTCGTCATAAGCCCACTTGGGTACACTTAGCCCGAGGGGGCTAGGAGTTGATAATCCTCGACCTTGATCTTTAACTGATATCGGTTGTGGATGTCCGACCAGGTCACGGCGGGATACTCGATTAGATTATCTTTCAGCTGCCTTGAGGCCACTGAGCTTCGCTCATTTAGGCCTTGAGTGAAGTCCTGCACTGCCCAGTCATCGGAGACGGGAGGTAGTTCCAATTGTTCTGTTTGGAAGCGAGATACAAATTCTCGCAACATCTCGTTCTCCCTTTGCTTGATATTGAACACGTCAGATTTCCTCGTTGCTACTTTGATGGCACCGCCATGTGCCTTTATGAAGGAGTCTGCCAGTATGGAAAATGAGTCTATGAAGTTGGGAGCTAGGTTGTGGTACCACATCATGGCCTCCTTAGAGAGTGTTTCCCCGAACTTCTTCAGTATAACGGACTCAATCTCGTCGTCTTTTATGTCGTTTCCCTTCACTGCGCACATGTAGTCAGTAACGTGCTCATTGGGATCTGAGGTCCCGTTGTATTTTGGGAGTTCTGATATTCTGAACTTCTTTGGAATGGGTTTTAGAGCCGCTTCCTCAAGGAATGACCTTTGCACGAACTTCTTTGAATCCACTCATTTTAGGACTGGGGGTGCGCCTGGGATTTGGTCAATGCTGGAGTTGTAGGTCTCGAACCTCTTGTCGTTGACTGCTATTATTTTCTTGCCCAATTCGATCCTTTTGGTGAGATCCTCGAGCATTTTTATGATGGCGGGATCAGCTATCGACCCATTATTGCCTGACCTCTCCGGTACTTGTTTGGCTGGGGGAGCTGTCCCCGGTGCTATCGTGCTAGGAGTCTTCTAGTGACTTTGCAGCTAAGCAATAGCCAGCTATTGTGCCTGCAACATTTCAAAAATAAAATGAAGGCTAACTTCCCATTATTCTCGAGCCGGGGTTTTTTGGGCTTCCTGTTGGTCGCCCTACTGTATGCTCATGTTAGTATGGGAGATTATCTTGACATGTCGAGCGTCGCATGCAATTCCATCCCTTGGAATCGGTCTTGGCGCATTCTCAAGATTTTGTGACGGCTCACCAACACCCGGAACAACCACACCATTTTCTATGTGGTTCTCAATATTGTTATTTACTAAATCAGACATTTTAACCTAAAACCGAAGATCTAGGATAAGAAAAAGAGTGAAAGATAACTTGCGTTATGTGATGAAACCAACAAGAAAATAATCACTATTACTTTAGCCCAACGATGGGCGCCAAACTATTTACCGTGAAAATGATAATAACAATTAAATTTATTGATGAGACACTAAAAATACGTTATCTATTTTTATGCTAGGTGTTTAAGCAGATGATGCTATATGTATGAAGTTTAGATATGAAAAGTGAGCTAAAATAGAGTTAAAATCAAACCGATGAGCTAGCCAATTGAGGCCTCGGACTGACCGATACGTGCCTCGAGGTCGATTCCTGGGCTAGAGCTCGAGCTATTAAGGGTGATCGGGGAAGGGCTAATAGTTATTAAACAAATCAGTGAAGGCTCTTTATGGCCAATGGTAAGAAATATATGAAGAACAAGTATGAAGATAACAAACAATGGCAGCGATATCGAGATAGCATGTTAAAGAGAAAAAAGAATGTTCTTCTATATTTCGTATGGAGTAATTGGAGTTACAAGAGCTTACATGACGACACGGATCCCCTTTATGTAGAAGGGAAATCACTGAATAGTGCAAAATACATTAGTTACATAGATGTGAGGATGGGACGGCTCACTGACGCTCTGACTTGGGTTCAGAGCAGCCTGCCAGGTCGTGTCAGCCCTAGCTGTGCATCTTGGGAACCTTCCATTTTTATAAATTATCATGGTTAGTGCTATCACAGGGTCGAGTATTGTCGACCCTCGAGGAGAGATACTTGGCCACGACCTCGAGCCTTCAAATCGGTTCCGCGACCTCGGGCCTTCGAGGTGATCTTCTGAAGTGCCTTAATGACCAGAAATTGGACCCTCTATTTTCGTTGTATACATCATCATTTTTACAAATTGGACACAATGGATCAATGTTCAAACCTATATAGTTTAAGTATGAGCGCGTCGGCAGTCTATCATGAAGGCATTTCGACATCAAACTTTTTATCTTGTTTGGTCATTGATTGTCCCAAATCCAATTAAAATCTACCAAGTTAATATCATTTGATTTGATTGCTTTGTAGCAAGTTTTTGGTGTGAAAATACCATTTCCTGTTAATTCCTATAATAGGTGTCATGATCGCTTTGGAAGGATGTATGGAGAGGATGTCGCTCTTAATATGTTGAGGGAGCTCAAAGGGGATTTTTGATAAGTCCCACTTGTCATTTGACTAAATCTCTTTGATACTAAGCTTTCTGCTGGGAACAGTGAGAGGGCTCTCTATTTGATTTCTTAGCAAAGAAGTTTTTGTAATCCAATTTGTTTCCCAAATATTCATAGAAGAGTTTGAATGAGGGATCCATTTTAAACCTTTGTTGCAAACCTCCAATCCTTTTACTATAATTTTCCAAATAAAAGAAGTGGTTTTCAAATTTTGGACGAACCATAAAGGGAGGTGAAATTTTTTGACCAAGGAAGCTTGGGTTTGTGTAAGAGTCTCCATGAAAGGCTAGCTAGGGTCGCTAGATTTTTTTTCTTAGCTGAATGGATGCCACGTCCCCCTTTGTCCTTATCCTTTGTCAAAGTATCCTAAAATAGAAGGTGAATTTTCTTTGAATTTATAGTGGAACCCCAAATGAAAATTTTCTGGATTTTATCAATTTTGTTTGATGATCCTAGTGGGCAGGTAGCTATATTGCATGAAATGATTAGGAATACTGTTTAGAGATGCAGCTGAAAGGATTGTCCTCCCTGCTATGCTAAGAAAATTTGACTTTCAGGAAGCCATTTTATTTGCCATTTTATCAAGGATGAACTGGTAATCAGAAGGTCTAGGCTTGGTATTTGTAATTGAAAAACCCAGGTATTTACCAAAGCTATTACGAATTTTTATATTAAAAAGCTTAGACAAAGCTTTTGAGGTGTTGATGGGGAAGTTTTTGGAGACAATAATTTTTGACTTTTTCAAATTAATATTTTGGCGTGATAGTTTGCAAAAGGAGTTCAAGCAATTGAGGATTGAATTAGGGCATTTTTTTTTATCAATCTTGCACATTAGAGTGAGGTCTTCCGCATAGAATAGATAGGATAATTGGCATTGATTCCCTCCTATGTTGATGAGGGGACTAGGCACCAATATTTACATGATGGTTAATTTGGATGGACATCATCTCCGTGCAAAGGATAAATATATAAGGAGATAAAGGATCTCCCTGCCTAATGCCTTTACTGGGAGAGAAGAAATTGCTCCTACTACCATTAACTAAGATAGTTATCTTGCTGATTGTGATATAATTCATAATTAAAGTAGTGATTTTTGGAGGCAAATTGAAATGACAAAGGGTTTTATAAATAAAAGACCATTCTAGCCGGTCAAAAGCCTTTTTTAGATCTGTTTTCATAACTAGGTTAGCCTTAGCACCTTTTTGTTTGTGCATTCTAAGCATCAATTCCTGAATTATAATAGCATATCACTAGTACGTCTTCCTTTGAGGAAACTAGCCTGGTAAGGGCAAATTAAGTTTTCTAAAAAAGGTTTTAGTTTATTGGCTATGGTTTTTTTGATTAATTTATAAATAGTATTACAAAGCCCAATAGGACGAAAAAATTTCAGATTATTAGCATTAGGGATTTTGGGGATTAGGCAGAGGTATGTTTCATTTATCCCTTCTAGAAGTTTGCCTGTCTCAAAAGCTTGTTGGCAAAGGTTTGTGACAAAGATACTTATATACTGCCAATACTTTTGAAAGAAAAATAGATGGAGACCATACGGCCCGGGTGATTTAAAAGGTTTAAAATTCAAAACTGATTTTTTGAGTTCCAACTGTGACAAAAGATTATCTAAGGAGACCAAGTTACAAAATTTGAAGCTAGGAGGGTTATTGTTAATCGTTGACCAGTCAGAGTAAATGTGGCTAGTAGTGAAAATTTGCCTAAAGTAATTCTAGGTGTGACTCATAATTTTCTGAGGATCATCTATCCAGTTATCCTTAATATCTTTAAAAAACACAATTTTGTTAGTTCTTCTATTGTTGGTGGCACAAACGTGGAAGAATTTTGTTGGAGTCTCCTTCATTGAGCCAATTTATTTTACAGCGTAAATTCCCGAAGTCTTCTTTGATTTTTAATATATTGTTGTAATCAGACTTGAGGGAAATTTCTAGGTTATTAAGAAAAATACTTTGACCATAGGATCTATACTTCTGAATCCTTGTTAGTCTTGCCAAGATTTTTTTATTTCTCTTAAAAAGGTCTCCAAAGGTTGTATTTTTGCATTCAATAATACGATTCCTAAAATTGTTGGAGGCTACAACAAAATTGTTGCCAAGCCAGCACCCATTAACAATGTTACCAAATTCCGGGTGCCCACACCAATATGATTCCAATCTAAATAGTTTTGGTGGGGATTTATGTGCTTTGGAATTAGTCTAGAAGGATAGAATTATGATCCGAATGGGTTTTAGGCAAGTGAATTGTAGATGCCCTAAGGAATATCTGTAACCAATCTTCATTTGCTAGAACTTTGTCTAGTCTTTCCATAATACGGTTACTGTTTATCTTATTATGATTCGACCATGTATATTTACATCCTTTAAAATACAGGTCCATTAACTTAAAATAATTAATCTTATTCCATAATTTGGCAGGCCGTCTTCTATTTATAGGGTTACCTCCTAACTTGTCATCCGCTAAAAGAACATCGTTACAATCTCCACCTAGTAACCAAGAACCTTTATAATTATCAAAAATATTTGTGATATTATCCTACATATTATTTCTTTTTGAAACTTTTGTACTAGCACAAATAGAAGTAAATAGCTAAGGCTGTTGAGAAGGGATTACTTCAAGTAGTGCATAAATTTCATTATTTTTTTGACGAAATTATTGACATGGACCAATTTGGTATCCTACATCACTGCCATGCCACCTGATTGTCCCTCTGCTGGGACCTCTATCATATCCAAAAACCCAAATTCATTCATTAGGCTTCCATGGTTTGTCATCCTTGTTTCCAATAAGGTGACCATGCAAGAGTGGTGAGTGGCTATTAGCTTGTGAAAATTTCTCCTAAACTCAACATTATTTCCTCCTCTGATGTTTCAGATAATAATACTTTTAGCATGATTCATTAGGAGATGAGGGTGATGAGGGGAGGGGGCATTGGACTGGATTGCTTGTGGGAATACTAGATTCCTCCTTAGAGAGGGAACTAAGATCATGGCTAACTTCCCTACAGTGGGGTCGTGGGGTATCCTCATGTCCATTGTGCATTTGAATAGTGAAGGTGGACATGCTAGAATAAGCCTCTTCTCCCGCCTCTCCTCGAATAGACACACTGTTACTTCGTCTAGGCTTGAATTCTCTACTATTTGTTTCCCTATAAGGTCTATCTCCCCCTCCATTTCCCCCCTCTGGATTTCCTAAATCTTGTGGAATATGGGGTTGGGCAACCTGCTGATCCATCGGGCTTAGTTCATTGGAACTACTTGTTGCATGTGGTTCTGAGGCAGCTCCCAGAGCATTAGGATTGGATTCAAGGCTATCAACTCTTGCGGAGGAAAGAAAGGGAGCTCTAGACCCATATTTTGTGGGAGATAAGGGTTCTGAGAGAAGTGGTGGGGGAGGTTCCATTGGGAATGTCACGCCCATCTTTTGTCCTCCTCGTGAAGAACATCCGGGTTTCGACATTTCATAGGGGATAAACTCTTTTCCTTTTGGGAATTGGGTATTTGAAGAGTCGCCACCTAACAAATTATGGTGCTTTAGGGCACCTTGAGCAATTAACTCATGGACTAGTTTCATTACCAGAGATTTAGGGTAAGGGATCGAAATAACCTTGAGGGAAAGGTGTTAGGAACCCCTCGCGGTCCACAATTGTGAGTCCCAGCATAACTCATACTTATGTGAATTAGTCAAATAAACAGATAAACAGTTTTACCATGTACTTCCAAGTAAAGGCATATTTTGACTCATGTATGATTCAAGTAATGAAACAAAGGGAAAAGCTTGAACAAGTGGCACATATATAAAGGAAAGTAAAATTTATTTAATAAATGGTAATTGGGAAAGAGGGGTCGTAGATTGGTTAGCCTACAGGATCATACCCACACAATGCCCGGTAATCACTCCTCAACAAGGGGCTACACGTGATATTAGCGCGTAGTCATCATATCCTTACTACCCAATTCCCTACCCTTGGTCATAGCCTAAAGCATTCTAGTAACCTTGAAAAATATCCTATGCGTGCACTACTTGTCCATTCTCGTGACCCTGGAGGTATTATGACCTATAATTTTAGGTAGTTGTAGACTATCCTAAGGTGTTTAAAGGAGAAAAGTCTAAGCATCAATTAAAATAATTAGGACTGCAGTTAAAGAAGGAACTATTAAAGGATCACATTTACCTCAACAAGTAGGACAAATAAGCCCACTTCTCAAACAACAGTTTAAAGTATTAAGAGAAAACCCTAGAACATGATATCTAGGTGAGCAGAGATTATACGGTAGTGAATTAAGGCCAAAGTGTCGAAGAACTGAATCCTAATTGCCTACTAATTCTTTTTAAAAAAAAACTGTTGAGTATGAGCAGTGTATAATAACAAAACATTATTTTATAGTTGCAGGATTTTAATCGACCTATAAGCTTGCCTAAGCGCATAACAGTAATGTCCTAAGAGAATGATTTCTATATTAATTAGAAATGCAGAAAAACAGTAAAACGACTTTTAAATGACAACTTGATATCCTATAGGCATGCTTTCTAGTAGTATTAATTAAGACAATGTTTGAAAACTTATTAAAGAAGCGGACAGATCAATTAATTAAGCCGATTCAGGATAAACAAATGTAAGTTGAAATGACTTTTCTAACTGAACTGTTTCAAGTCCTATAGGCATGATTTCTAGTTAAGCAAGGTGAAACAAACAACATTCATTTAACCAAAGTGAAACCCCTATAGACATGATTTCTATAGAGCTGATTTTAACCCTATAGGCATGATCTCTATTATTAAAGTCATTTTAGATGCTATAGGTATGGTTTCTAATTGTGTGGAAATAAAGCGAATATAACTAACACATTTGGATCAACATGGACCCTATAGGCATGGTATCTACCCAATTTTACCCACAATATATATACTACCTTCCCTTTTTCACTAATCACCCCACTATTTAATTACAATAATTATTACAAACCAATGAATTGAATAAAAAATTACATAAATAAACAAAAATTATTCTATATGGAGCATGCAGTAGGCCCAAATGATTTCCAAGCCTCCAGTAGTCTCAAATGCCAAAGTTTAATAGCTAGTTTGATGTCTAGGTGTGTCAGAGTTCCCAAAGGACCTCAAAGATCCCGGGCAGTGTTCACACATAGAATTTTTCAAATAATAACTAATTATTGTGCAGTGTGGAAGTGCCAGCTCTGATATGACTGAGTTCAGAGAGATCTCAAGGGTCTCAAGACAGTACACATATCACAGAGGCAGAATCTAGTAATCTAAGAGAAACGTGAGAGTGCTTGACATAGTTTTGAAAATAGTACAGAGATGACTTTAAGAGTTAAAAGGTTTTTTGAAACAGGAAATGGTTTGGTGTTAAAGACAGTTTGAGAAGAGTACCCAAACTCTTTTGAAATTAGCAGACAATCAATTAGTCATAAAACATCCAGATTCAGAAACACTCAACAAACAGATCTCACATGAGGATAAAGGGATTGGGGCACATAAGAGTCACATTGGGGGTACATCGATAGGGTACAAAGGAAATATATAGTCAACAATTGCATAAAACACTTAGGGTCATAGAGACTAAGAAGGCTAGTCATGGAGAGTAAATAGTTAAGACATAAATCACAGATGTAAAATATAAAATCCCAACATGGTCACATAATTAGGGGATTGAACAGATATTCACAAACAGACTAGTTAAGTATCAGATCACTAGGTGAAATGTAGACATGCTAATCATACATTGTATAGGACAGAGTTTAGACATGCTAGGCAAAGAAATATGCATGAAGACAGGTTGAATTCATAGCTGATGAACTAGTGCAGGAATGAAACACATAGGGTTTGTATTTCAAAATTTAACTAGAGACATACCAACTGAAGAAAAGAATGCAGAATAAAAAGTAGATGTGGTTCCAAAGTCTAGCTTTGGCTTTCAGCCGGCTAGACCAGTGAATATCACAAGTAGCAGACAAGAAAAGAGAGCTTTAGAGTGTAAGTGTGCTTTTGTGAACTAATGTTCGTGTCTGAAGTGAGAACTGGAGGGAGTTTATATAGTACTCAAAATCTTAGCAAAATAAGGTGAGGGAACAGTTACGCAGCAATTAAAGAAATTCAGGGAATCAATGACATGTAAAATCAGTATGTCTTCGCTTTAATCAAGGGATAATTAATGGTAAAAGCATGACAAATACTTAAGGAAGGAAATCAAGTACAAAGTAGGTAATTAGGGGTGAATGCACAGGGTGTTTCAATTAAGGAAACTATCAGTAAGATTCAATAAAATAACAAATAAGGCAGGAAAAAATTAATTAAGGTAAGCAGTTCAATTAAACCTAGTAGAGAGGTAAGAATCAAAAGCTTTGTTAAGGAAAAGTGTTCAAATCAAACTAGGAAATAAGGACTTCAGAATAATCAAGGGTTCAATCAAAGAGAAAATCACACAAAGAGTCAGCAAGTATCACAAACGACTTAATTAAAGAAAGAAATAATAGTCAAAATGAACATAGACATAGAGGATCAGTAGAAAATTTGAACCAAGAACTTATTTGAGGCATATTAGGACAAAACAGTCGTGAGACATTCAAATGGCTAAAGATAAATAACAAGAACTAAGGCAATAACACAGTCAGTACACCAGTACTCAGAAACCAAAAAAAAATGTCAAAAATTAGGGGTTTTAGTATAAACAAGTTAAGGTCGTAGCAATTTTATGAAACCAGTCAAAAAACATAAGAAACAGAAGATCAAACACTCAAAAATTACCAAATGTTTTAGAAAAGAAGTTTCAGGAAACCCTAGTTTAGAGAAAGATAAAAAATCACTCAAAAATTATACGATTCTTGTAAAGAATCACAAGGTTATTGTAAAACTCATATGAAATAAGTCCAAATCATCTCAGATCTATACAAATCAAAGAGGTTCAGAAGAAAGAAATTAGGGTTTCGAAGAGAACAACACAAAGGTGAAGAAACATGCTTAGAAACCCATAGATCATAGTCGATGTAGGACGATCTTACTCGGAATCACATTGTAACAGCCTGAAACAGGCGAGAAAGGGGCCATAGATGCAAGTCAACTAACCTTGGTCTCTAGAGGACCCTGGAGATGGCAATACAAACGTGAGAGAGGCTACTATAGGCTTGGGGGTGGTGAGAAACCACCATAGATAGCCATAGATGAGTGACGGCGAAGTCCGATTAGGGTTAGGGTTGAGAGCATTGGAGAGCAGAAAGGGATTTCAGGGCGGCGAATGATGGGAAATGAAAGGGTTTGGTGGGTCATTTGGGACTAAAAAGGGAAGGGGTTGTTTGTGGTCGATGATCTCTATGATCAGCTGGCGAGATTGAACGGGTTTTGGTGGCGTATCGGGCATTAGGGTTTCGGATGGGTAAATTTAAATTGAAATTGGGCTGGGTATTGGGTTAAATTAAGGCCAAAATTGAAATAAAATAGGGCTAGATTTTAAATAGGCATTTTTAATAACTAAATAATTTATAAAAAATAATAAATGAATTTCAAAAATATATTTGTGTACTAAAATGATTTAAAATAGTCATTTAACATTATAAAAATATGGAAGACCATTTTATGCATAAATGTAATTATACATTAGTATGAGCTATTATTGCAAAGATGTGCAATCTAGCCTAAAAATGTAAATATGATTACAAAGATGCACTAAAAATATTTAAACACTTTGTTGGTATAAATAATGAATTTAGATGGCTAAATCATCACAAAATTAATTTGACGGATAATTATTGGATATTTTATAAATAAAAAGAGAAGAAATAAATTGATTTGGAGATTTTAAAATTATAGGAAAATTATAAAAATGCTTATGCATGATTATAATTGCATATGTGCTATTTTTAAAATATCTATATGTATTAAAAATATTTGAGGAAAAATCGGGTATCAACAACTCCCATCTTTATACAGGAAGGATGAAAGAGTTTTCGGGTAAAGAAATAATGACCAATTTTGACCGAATTGGATGTTTTGAAAGATAGAGGCTGGACTCCGGTCTTGAGTTGCCTGCATATCCCCAGTTTTACAAAAATAAGGCCATGTGTAGTTCTTGATTTATTGGCGGAATATACTGATGAAGTCATTGCAAGAACGGACACGAGATGCAAGAGCGGTTATGGTGAACGATTAAGTTTGAGCTAGTTTGAAGGAACTGGAGCGAGGTTGCTCCTTCTAGGATAGCGGTTGCTTGCTGATCACCTGCAGATAAAGAGATGCTACGAACCCGTATTTGTCTGAAAATTTAAACATGATGTAGGTTCCCTTTGGATCATGAAAGCTGTCTTTGGACAGTTAAGGATGACGTTCTCGGACCATGATGTCTTAGGCCATGAAGGTATTGGCGGGCCATGAAATGGTGTTCTAGGGCCATGCAGATGCTGCCTCCGAACCATGATGCCTTTGAATAATGATATGCAAATTTGAGAGATCCTTAGGCCATGGCATGGTGTTTTCTGGCTATGAAAATTATGCATTTAGACTATGACACCTTTGGATAGGTTGGCGATATTTAAGCCCATGAGATGCAATAATAAGATGTTGACAAGACAAGGCTTAGTCTTGTGAGATGGAGGGTAGAGCTTAGCCCGATAGAGGAGCAAATAGATAGTACCAGAATAGAGCAACATTTATTCAAGGAGGAACAATGCTTAGTCCCATGAAAATGGAAGGCAGCGCTTAGCCTTATGTAAATATGGAGGTAGGGATTAGCCTCATGCAAATAGGGAGGCAGGGATTAGACTCATACAAGAGGCAGGGATTAGCCTCATGCGAGTGGGGAGGCAAAGATTAGCCTTGTGCAAGATAGGGAGGCAAAAATTAGCGTCAAGCAAATATAGAGGCAGGGATTAGCCTCATGCAGATATGGAGGCAAGGATTAGCCTCATGCAGGTGGGGAGGCAAGGATTAGCCTCATGCAGGTGGGGAGGCAAAGAGTAGCCTCATGCAAATATAGATGCAGAGATTAGCCTCATGCAGATATGGAGGCAGGGATTCGCCTCATGTAAGTGGGGAGGCAAGGATTAGGCTCATGCATGTAGGGAGGCAAGGATTAGCCTCATGCAAATAGGGAGGCAAGGATTAGCCTCATGTAAGTAGGGAGGCAAGGATTAGACTATTGCAAATATGGAGGCAGGGATTAGCCTCACGCAGATATGGAGGCAAAGATTAGCCTCACACAGGTGTGGGGAGGCAATGATTAACCTCATGCAGATATGAGGAGGCAGGGATTTGCCTCATGCAGATATGGGGAGGCAAGGATTAGTCTTATGCAGGTATGTGGGATAGGGCTTAGTCCCAGGCAAAGAGCGAGTAGCAATAAGAGTAGCATATGTCTTAGCTGGAGATATATTCGGTGTTTGATGGACTGATTGATAGTGATCTTGTTACTTGTATATATATTTGCGGACACTATTGCTATGCCAGATGTGCCTGCGTTCAAAGAAAAATTGTAAGTTTTGTGAGGGGAAGTTGGTTTGTGCTTCTGTTCGCTGGCCTTGCTTTGCTCCGTTATGGAGTCCTTTTTCGAGTTACCCTAGGTAACACCTAACTGTTAAGAAAATATAGTTTTCGAAAATATGCAATATTTGATTAGAAAAATAGAGTTATTTAGAAACGTATTGAAACGTTAAGCATTTTTCAGATGAACTAATGACTGTAACACATTTCAGAGACACTGTATCTTCCTTATGTTAGAATTTTGAGGGTCCTCCCTCAATATTCTGCCCCAGTTTGGTAGATGATCCTTCGGCTGCTTGCGAGTAACGAGCCTTGTTAAACCTTATTCGGAATTTTGAGAATCCTACTCAAAATTCTGCCCCAGTTTCTTAATTGATTTCTGACTGTTTGACATATGTTGGTGTTAGCTGGACTTGCTCCGGAATTTTGAGGGTCCTCCTCAAAATTTTGCCCTAGTTTCTGGTCTTGGTGGGAAATGGAAATTTTATTATGATATGACCGAACCCATAAAACTGCCTACGTATCCCCTCTTAAATGGAAACCAGGTCAAGCGTAGTTCAGTTACATCAGGTGAGGAAATGTAAATAGTCTAAGTATAGTATCTTTTGACTTCTTCTGAATTGATTGGTTTTGGCCAAATTTCTCCATCCATTTCTTCAAGTATTAGTGCATCTCCTGTCAGCACCCTATGAACCATGTACGGACCTTTCGAGTTGGGAGAGAATTTCCCTTTGGCTTCATCCTCATATGGGAAGATCTTCTTCAGCACCAGCTGTCCTGGTGCAAATTGCCTTGGTTTGACCCTTTTGTTAAAAAGTTTGGACATTCTGTTCTGACAAAGTTGACCGTGACATACTACGTTCATCCTCTTTCCATCGATAAGGGCCAATTGTTCATAGCGGCTTCTTATCCATTCTGCATCGCTGAGTTCGGCTTCCTGTATAATCCTTAAAAAAGGAATCTTTACCTCAGCTGGGATGACAGCCTTGGTTCTTTACCTCGACTAGGATGACAACCACTGTGCCATAAACCAGCATATAGGAAGTTGCTCCGGTTGATGTGCAAACTATAGTTCGGTACCCCAACAGAGAAAAAGGTAGCTTTTCGTGCCATTTTTTTATGTTTTTCTACCATCTTCCTTAGTACCTTCTTGATGTTTTTGTTGGTGGCTTCCACGACTCCATTCATCTAAGGTCTATAGGGTAAGGAATTCTTGTGCTTGATTTTTAAAGTTTCACACATGGCTTTTAGCAGATCAATGTTGAGGTTGGCGGCATTATCAGTAATAATAGACTCAGGAACTCCGAATTGGCAAACAATACGGTCTTTGACAAAGTCTGCATTGACTTTCTTGGTTACAACTTTGTAAGATACAGCCTCGACCCATTTTGTGAATTAATTAATGGATACCAAAATAAATCTATGTCCTTTTGAAGTAGTGGGCTCAATCGGACCAATGACATCGATTCCCCAGGTGGCAAATGGCCAGGGTGAGCTGGTTGCGTTGAGTTCGTTTGGTGGCACTTTTATCATATCAGCATGCACTTGACATTGGTAGCATTTGCGGACATACTGGACGTAGTCGGTCTCCATGGTCATCCAAAAGTAACCGGCCCTGATTATTTTCTTGGCAAAGATAACCATTCATATGCGGGCTGCATGTCCCATCATGTATCTCCTCAAGTAGTTTAGAAGCTTCTTTTGCGTCGACACATCTTAGCAATCCCAAATAAGGAGTTCTTTTGTACAAATTTCATCCACTATGGAAGAAGTGATTAGACAGTCTCCAAAGTGTGCATTTTTTAGTGTGGTTTGCAGGCTCCGGATATTCTCCTTTCGCCAAATACTCTTTGATGTCGTGGAACCAAGGTTTTCCATCTGTTTCTTCCTCAACATGGGCACAACAAGCCGATTGATTATAGACTTTTTCTGGGATGGGATCAATGAAATTCTTGTTCGGATGCTATATCATAGATGACAAGGTGGCCTATGCATAGGCAAACTCATTCTAAATCTTGGGTACATGCCGAAACTCTATCTTGGTGGAACTCTTTCTCAATTCTTGCACATGGTGCAAGTATGGCAATATCTTGGAATTCTTGGTAGCCCACTCTCTGTGTACCTGGTGCACAAGCAAATCCGAAACACCAATTACTAGCAGCTCCTGAATATTCATGTCGACTGCCATGTTGAGTCTTAATATGCAGGCTTCATATTCTGCCATGTTGTTAGTGTAGGGAAACATGAGAGCAGATACTGGATAATGTTAACCTATTTCTGACACCAAAACTACTCTGATGCCTACTCCTTTGAAATTTGCAGCTCCATCGAAGAACATCCTCCAACCGTCGTATACTTCGGTAATGTCCTCTCCTACGAATGACAACTCTTCATCAGGAAAATATGTTTTCAAGGGTTCGTATTCTCCTCCCACCGGATTCTTAGCAATATGATCGGACAATGCTTGTCCTTTGACCGCCTTTTGAGTTACATAGACGATATCAAACTCACTCAATAATATGTGCCACTTGGCTAACTTTCTGGTCGGCATAGGTTTCTGAAATACATACTTCAAAAGGTCCATCCTGGATATGAGGTATGTGGTATAGGCACAGAAGTAATGCCTCAACTTCTAGGCCATCCAGGTCAAAGCACAGCAGGTGCATTCTAGCAAAGAATACCGTGCTTCGTAAGGCGTGAACTTCTTACTTAAGTAGTATATGGCTTGCTCATTTCTCCCTATCTCATCATGTTCTCCCAAAACTCATCCGAAGGCTCCATCCAATACACATAGATAGAGTAGCAAAGGTCGTCCCAGCTCTGGCAGAACCAAAACCGGTGGTGTGGACATGTATTCCTTATCATGTAGAAAGCTTTCTCACAATCTTCGGTCCAGCTTGTCTCGGCATCTTTCCTCAGCATCTTAAAGATGGGTTCACATATGACTGTGGACTGTGCTATGAAGCGGCTGATATAATTGAGATGCCCTAGGAAGCTCATCACGTTCTTTTTGCTCCTAGGTGGCGGTAACTCCTAAATAACCTTGACTTTAGACAGATCTAGCTCGATCCCTCGATGGCTGACAATGAATCCCAATAACTTTCCTGCGGGAACCCCGAATGCACACTTGGCGGGGTTCAGTTTCAAGTTGTACCTCCTTAGTCTGTCGAAGAATTTTCTCAAGTCTGCTTTGTGATCTGTGGCCCTCTTGGATTTGATAATGATGTCGTCTACATACATCTCTATCTCCTTGTGTATCATATCATGGAAGATGGTTGTCATTGCTCTCATGTAGGTAGCCCCAAC
This sequence comes from Nicotiana glauca, assembly GCA_026770625.1. Classification (NCBI taxonomy): domain Eukaryota; kingdom Viridiplantae; phylum Streptophyta; class Magnoliopsida; order Solanales; family Solanaceae; genus Nicotiana; species Nicotiana glauca. The sequence continues at coordinate 76,020 of MU769266.1, forward strand.
ATTCTTTAGACCAAATGGCATCATCTTGTAGCAGTGTACCCCCCATGGTGTAATAAAAGTTGTTTGTTTCCGTGTCCTCTTCGTCGATCCAGATCTAGTGATAACCAGCAGTCTACAAAATATTAGAGTTCATGCTTGGCATAATTATCGATCAGGATATGTATGTTTGGCAGTGGAAATTCATCCTTGGGACTTGCTTTGTTTAAATCCCGATAGTCAACACATACTCTGACCTTCCCATCTTTCTTCAGAACTGGTACAATATTAGTTAACCAAGTTGAGTACTCAACCACCCTGAGAACTTTGGCTTTGATCTACTTGGTAACTTCCTCCTTGATTTTCAGGCTCATGTCTGGTTTGAACTTTTTGAGTTTCTGCTTCACCGGCGGACACATTGGATTGGTAGGTAATTTGTGAGCCATTATGGATGTGCTCAAACCTATCATGTCATCATATGACCATGCCAAAATGTCCTTGTACTTCTTTAAGGAACGGATGTACTTTTCCTTTTCTGTTGGTGATAAGTGAATGCTGATGCGAGTTTCTTTGATGGTTTCGGCATCCGCCAAGTTTACTGCTTTGATTTCATCCAGATTTGACCTAGGCTTATTCTCAAAGTTTTCCACCTCCCTGACAACTTCCGCGGGTATCTCGCCTTCTTTATCAAAATCACTATCCTCATGTTGCGTTGCCTCATTACATGTCATAGTCACCGATTCATCAGGAAAAGTAATAATAACATCGTGGAAAGAAAAGTGTAGAAAATAGTAATGAATAATAAAGAGCAAATGCATCTGATTACGATTAAACAACATCCAAGCAAATAAGGCCCAATGAACCGAGCATTTATTTTGAAACAAACAAGTCTTTAAAACAAAGTTACTGAAAATTTTAAATGCCTAGAATGGCTATAGAAATAAAATTTGTTGAGCTACCCAGGGACTCGGCGGGCCCAGGATGGTGTGGCGGTCTAGTTCCTGAGAACATCTCCCTTCTCCACGGTCTGAATAGTGAGGCCTTCCTCCTCCTCCTCCTCCTCCTCCTCCTCCTCCTCCTCCTCCTCAACTATTGCACTACATTGTATCATCTATTCTGACTTTTCCTTTGCTTTTGGATCACTTGGGAGAGGAGGAGGTGGAATACCTTTATGTCTGGTATGATACGCTGATGATGCTAGTATGAGTGAACCAACCTTAGGGAATGTGAATAATCAAAATAAAGGAAAAAAAACAAAAAAGGTAACAAGTTAGTAAGGATTTTGAAGTGTTGTAGTATTTAAACACATATTGTGGGAATGTAAATTTGTGTCCTAATTTGGGAGCCTCATTGTACCTGAGGTAGGCCTAGCGACAAATAGATTTGGAGAACATTAGATGCCAATAAATGCCTCATTTCATAATATCAAAAATAGACGAATCCCAAAATGACACTAAGATAATATAAAAAAATAAGTCACTATTGGCACTTGGCCTTATTAAATTTTATGAAAGCAAATAAATCTAATCTATTTGGTCCCAGAAGGACCTTCTCCAGATTCGATCTTCCTGAGTCCATCATACAGGTTCCCCAGCTCGTGCAGACCCAACAGCAAGTAGGCTTTGGCCAAATGTCCTCTTCGCTTCCTTTAACCTTCCGGCAATCCCCAATCCTCTTTATGACTTTACCTTCCAGCTCCACTATTCCTTGCTCTAGATATTCTAACTTCCTGTTGGAAGTGATTGCCATTTCTTTCATTATTCGATCAACCTCACATCCCTCTTATGTATTTCGCGATGCTCATTCTCAGAGTCGTGGACCCTCTTGCGCAGCCTGTTGTATTTGACTTGAGCTTCAGCTTCTTCATTTATGATTCTATTCCCTCGACCAGCTCCTTGCATTACCATTCCATTTAGATTGTCTTTTAACCATGCTGGGTAGAGAGGTTCGCATCTTGCATGATACCTATCAGGCTCAATAGTGTTCTTTTTCTCAATGATTTTGCAGTGCCACATGTACTTGGCTTGGTACTTGTAAGGAACGTCGTCGTCTTGAAAGTTTGATCTGAAATGACTCATCTTGGCAACCCTTGGTACAACCTATTTCCTGCCTGCTTGCCTCATAACTCGGATAGGGACATAAGGGTATGTCCCTCTCAACCCAATCAGCACCAAGTGTGGCACATCCCTGGATCTGATGATGAATTCATCTGTTGGGAACCATTTAAACATCCATTGCAGTTGCTCCTCGGTCAGATTGTCGAAGAACTCCACCCACTCTTTGGCACTTTCCGGTTGAGCAAACCTATCTAGAATGTAAGTCATCCGCTTGAGGTGATGAAAGGCAATATGGTCATTCCAAGCCCTTCACAGAAATTCTTGGCGATACTCGCCCCTTTGAAGATGTTCTAATAACCACAACTGCTGCAACAGGTTACAACCATCAAAATTCTTGAACCTTCTTTGACAGTGCTCTAGAGCCCTATAGATGTTGGCTATGATCATGGGGACTATGGTGTATGTCTGTCCATTGATCCCTTCCATCAAAGTCGTGGCGACCATGGCCAACCTAGTGTTGATTCTTTCCCTTTTCATTGGGAATACTATTAGGCCCAAGAAGCACAGAATGAACACGAACACTCTGCGGTAGATGTGGTCCAGAGAAGTGAGAGAGAGCTTATCATGGAAGGTCCGGTATGACTTGCTACGACCATACCTCTCGAACAGATATTTGAAGGGTATGTAAGATTCCTTCAGGCATCCCAAGTCAGCATTTTTCTTCAGCCCCATCATTTTTAAAAACCCTTTACCAGTACAGTTCTCTGGCACCAATAACCTGGGGCTATCCCAAGTCAATCCCACAAGCCCTTCAATTTCTTCTAGAAGTGGTATCATTTATGCGTCGCCACAACGAAACATAGCCCTTTCACTATCCCAGAATAAAGTGGCAGCCTCGATCAACCTTTTGTTTGGCTCAATGTCCAGTAGAGAAGGTACATTGCCCAAGTACTTTCTTACATGTTTCTTGTCACTTGAGGAAAGGTCCTCCCACCAATCTAGTAACAAAGGTGGAATGTTTCTAACCATACCGAATCTAGGGACCGCATGCCTCATTTTCTACAAAAATAAAAGGGTTAGTCCCTTATCCCCCACCAGACTCGACTATTTATACATTCATGATTAGTATATTCGCATTTTAGTTCTCCAAATTAATGCACAGAACGTGTTTGTGTTCATTGGGATTGTGGAAATCCCGATGTACTTTTGGATAAGGCTTTATTTGAAAGGATTATTAGGTGGACAACATATTAATTCGGCTAGGTTTGACCATGATGCATGCACAATTACGATCAGAGTAAGGTTACTATGGGGGTCTAGACTGGTACCCTACAACTTGAGGGAAAAAGGCACGGAACCGTCGACTGCACCGCTGATCGACTACTTTTACAGCAAATAAGCCTTTCCGAATTTATCGGTAATAAATTGGAAGAGCGCAACCACTCATCAAGCGTAGCTATAGGATTTTGATACACACAAGTGGAATATGTAACAATAATAGTATGTTGTCAAGTATTTGCACGTAAGAAAATAGTAAATGAAGTATTTAAATAATTGAATGACGGTTACAGAAGCAAAAAACAAAGAGACAAGTCAGTTTCAGGGAAATAGAGAAGTCATAAATGCTTAAAAAAATAAACAGTTAAATTCAAGTAAGGGAGAAGGGTAAAACATGCTTAAACTGATTCACAAAAAATATGTTCGTAATGGTAAGAGCCTAAATATATCCCCAGCAGAGTTGCCATGCTGTCGCACTCCCTTTTTTCCTCCTCACGGAGAACGTCTGGGTTTCGACATTTCATGTGGGAATAACTCTTTTCCTTTTGGGAATTGGGCATTTGAAGAGTCGCACCTAACAAATTATGGTGTGTTAGGGAACCTTGAGCAATTAACTCATGGACTAGCTTGCATTACTAGAGATTTATTCTAAGGGCTCGAAATAACCTTGAGGAGAAGGTGTTAGGCACCCCTCGCGGTCCATAACGGTGGGTCCCGGCCAAACTCATACTTATGTGAATTAGTCAAATAAACAGATAAACAGTTTTACCACGTACTTGCAAGTAAAGGCATGTTTTGACTCATGTTTAATTCATAGAAACAAAGAGAAAAGACTTGAACAAGTGGCACATATATAAAGGAAAGTAAAATTTATTTAATCAATGGGAACTAGAAAAGAGGGGTCCTAGGTTGGTTAGTCTAAAGGATCATACCCACATAATGCACGGTAATCATTTTCTAACGAGGGGCTACACGTGACATTAGCGCGTAGTCATCATATCCTTACTACCCAATTTTCTCCCCTTGGTCATAGCCTAAAGCGTTCTAGTAACCTTAAAAATTATCCTATGCGTGCACTACCCGTCCCTTCCTCGTGGCCCTGGAGGTAGTAGGACCTCTAATTTTAGGTAGTTCTAGACTATCCTAAGTTGTTTAAAGGAAAAAAGTCTAGGTTTCAATCGAAAACAATTAGGGCTGCATTTAAAGAAGGACCAATTAAAGGCTCACATTTACCTCCACAAGCAGGACAAATAATTGCACATCTCTAACAACGGTTTCTAGTATTAAGAGAAAACCCTAGAACATGATATCTAGGTGAGCAGAGATTATACGGTAGTGAATTAAGGACAAAGTGTCGAAGAACTGAATCCTACTTGCCTACTGATTCTTTAAAAAAAAAAACCCAGTTAAGTATGAGCAGTCTCAGATAACAAAATGTTGTTTTATAGTTGTAGAATTTTCATCGCCCTATAGGCTTGCCTAAGCGCATAAGAGTGATGTCTTAAAAGCATGATTGATATATATATATATATATATATATATATATATATATATATATATATATATATATAT
>MU769266.1:81702-155889 GCA_026770625.1 Nicotiana glauca
AGTGATGTCTTAAAAGCATGATTTATATATATATATATATATATATATATATATATATATATATATATATATATATATATTAACTACAAATGCAGTAAAACAGTGAAATGACTTTTAAACGACAACTTGAAATCATATAGGCATGATTTGTAGAAGTATTAATTGAGGTAGTGTTTGAAAACTCATTAAAGAAACAGACAAATTAATTAATTTAGCCAATTCAGAATAAACAAACATAAATTGAAATGACTTTTCTAACTGAACAGTTTCAAGTCCTATAGGCATGATTTCTAGTTTAGCAAGGTAAAACAAATATCATTCATTTAACCAAAGTGAAACCCCTATAGGCATGATTTTTATAGAAATGATTATAACCCTGTAGGCATGATCTCTATTATTAAAGTCATTTTAGATCCTATAGGCATGGTTTCTAATTGTGTGGAAATAAAGCGAATATAACTAACACATTTGGATCAACATGGATCCTATAGGCATGGTATTTACCTAATTTTACCCATAATATATGTACTACCCTCCCTTTTTCACTAATCACCCCACTGTTTGTTTACAATAATTATTACAAATGAATGCATTGAATAAAAAATTACATAAATAAATAGAAATTAATCTAATGGGAGCCTGCAGTAGGCCCAAATGATTTCCAAGCCTCCAGTAGTCTCAAATGCCAAAGTTCCATAGCCAATTTTATGTCCAGGTTTGTCAGAGTTCCCAAAGGACCTCAAAGATCTCGGGCAGTGCTCACACCTAGACTTTCTCAAATAGTAAGTGATTATTGTGCAGTGTGGAAGCGCCAGCCCTGATATGCCAGAGTTCAAAGATATCTCAAGGATCTCAAGGCAGTACACATATCAGAGGGGCAGAACCTAGTAATCAAAGAGTAATAGGAGAGTGCTTGACACAGTTTTGAATAGGTTTTGAAAATAGTACAGAGATGACTTTAGAAATGAAAAGGTTTTCTGAAACAGGAAATGGTTTGGTGGTAAAGACAGTTCAAGAAGAGTAGCAAAACTCTTTTGAAAACAGTAGACAATCAATTGGTCGTAAAACATCCAGATTGAGAAACACTCAACAAACAGATCTCACATGGGGATAAAGGGATTGGGGCACATAAGAGTCACATTGGGAGTACATGGATAGGGTACAGAGGAAACATATAGTCAACAACTGCATAAAACACTTAGGGTCTTAGATACTTAGCAGGCTAGTCATGGACAGTAAATAGTTAAGACATAAATCATAAATGTAAAATAGAAAAGCCTAACATGATCACATAATTAAGGGATTGAACAGATATTCACAATCAGACTGATTAAGTATCAGATAACTAGGTAAAGTGTAGACATGCTAACCACACATTGTACAGGACAGAGTTTAGACATGCTAGGCAAAGAAGTAAATAGGAAGACATGTTGAATTCATAACTGATGAACTAGTGCATGAATGAAACACATAAGATTTGGATTTCAAAATTTAACTAGAGACATACCAGATGAAAAAAGAATGTAGAATATAAAGGAGATGTGGTTACAATGTCTAGCCTTGGATTTCAGCCGGCTAGACCAGTGAATATCACAAGTAGCGGAGAAGAAAATATAGCTTTAGAGTGTAAGTGTTCTTTTCTGAACTAATGTTCGTGTCTGAAGTGAGAATATGAGGGAGTTTATATAGTACTCAAAAGCTTAGCAAAATAAGGTAAGGGATCAATTAAGCAACAATTAGAGAAATTCAGGGAATCAGTCACATGTAAAATCAGTAAGCCGTCCCTTTAATCAAGGGATAATTAATGGTAAAAGCAGGACATATGCTTAAGGAAGGAAATCATGTACAGAATAGGTAATTAGGGGTGAATGCACAAGGGGTTTCAATTAAGGAAACAATCAGTAAGAATCAGCGAAATAACAATAAGGCAGGGAAAGATTAAGGTAAGCAGTTCAATTAAACTGAGTAGAGAGGTAAGAATCAAAAGTTTTGTTAAGGAAAAGTGTTCAAATCAAACCAGGAAATAAGGACTTCAGAATAATCAAGGGTTCAATCAAAGAGAAAATCACGTAAAGAGTCTGCAAGTATCACAAACAACTTAAATAAAGCAAGAAATAATAGTTAGAATGAACATAGACATAGAGGATTAGTAGAAAGTTAGAGGCATATTAGAACAAGAAAGCCATGAGAGATTCAAATGGCTAAATAGAAATCATAAGAACCAAGGCAAGAACACATTCAGTACACCAGTACTCAGAAACCAAACAAAGAATGCCAAAAATTAGGGTTTTTAGTATAAACAAGTTAAGGTTGTAGCAAACTTATGAAACCAGTCAAAACACATAAGAAGCAGAAGATCAAACACTGAAAAATTACCAAATGTTTAGGAAAAAAAGTTTCAGGAAACCCTAGTTTAGAGAAAGATGAAAAATCTCTCAGAAATCATACAATTCTTGTAAAGAATCACAAGGTTATTGTAAAACTCATATGAAATAAGTCTAAATCATCTCAGATCTATACAAATCTAAGAGGTTCAGAACAAAGAAATTAGGGTTTTGAAGAGAACAATACAAAGGTGAAGAAACATGTTTAGAAACTCATAGATCATAGTGATGTAGGACGATCTTACTCGGAATCACATTGGAACAACCTAAAATAGGAGAGAAATGGGCCATAGATGGAAGCTAACTAACCCTGGTCCCTTAAGGACTCTGGAGATGGCAATACCAACGTGAGAGAGGCTACTAGAGGCCTGGGGGTGGTGAGAAACCACTATAGATAACCATAGATGAGTAACGACGAGATCTGATTAGGGTTAGGGTTGAGAGCATTGGAGAGAAGAGAGGGATTCCAGGGCGGCGGATGGTGGGAAATGAAAGGGTTTGGGGGATCGTCTGGGACTAAAGAAGGAATGAGCTGTTTGTGGTCGTTGATCTCTATGATCAACGACCGAGATTGAACGAATTTTGAGGGAGGATCGGGCATTAGGGTTTGGAGTGGGTAAATTTAAATTGAAATTGTGCTAGGTATTGGGTTAAATTAAGGACAAAATTGAAATAAAATAGGGCGACATTTTAAATAGCCATTTTTAATAACTAAATAATTTATAAAAATAATAAATGAATTCCAAAAATATCTTTGTGTACTGAAATAATTTAAAATAGTCATTTAATATTTTAAAAATATGGAAGACCATTTTGTGCATAAATAATGTAATTATATATTAATATGAGCTATTACTGCAACGATGTGTAATTTAGCCAAAGAATGAAAATATGGTTACAAAGATGCACTAAAAATATTTAAACACTATGTTGGCATAAATAATTAATTTAGATGGCTAAATCATCACAAAAGTAATATGAAAGATAATTATTGGTATTTTATAAATAAAAAGAGAAGAAATAAATTGATTTGGAGTTTTTAAAATTATAAAAATGCTATGCATTCTTATAACTGCATATGTGCTATTTTGAAAATATGTTTATGTATTAAAAATATATGAGGAAAATTTGGGTATCAACAGGGCACGAATGGCTTGGACTAAGTTCTTGTTCATCCCAAGTGCTAGGGGATGCATGATGTTGTTTACCCAAATGTGATTTAGATAGTTGCTCATTGATAAGTGTAAGCCCTCGGACACAATCTGTGCTAGGAATTATGAGTTGTTGATAAGTATTATACTCTCTTGCCCGTTGATATTCACTTGGAGTGATATCCCCCTCCCCATCAGACTTAGCTCTATCCAGCTGGTGGGGTGATGGTTTTGAGGGAGTGGAGGTTGGGCATACACTATTAGAAGTGGTGGAATTTGTTGAGGGAGAAGAGGTAGATTGTCCATATGGAGTAGTCTTTGGTTTCTCAGAATTTGAATTAGTCGGAATCTTCTCCGGCTGCTTAATGGTGTTCTTGGCCTTCTTAGGAGAAGGGTCTTGGTAATATATGGGTTGAGGGTCGAGATAGAGGGAATTATTACCTCTATTTGCATGTCATCAGGGAGTTTTAGCGTGTTAGAACATATAGAGGATTTTGCATGGGATTTGCTAGGCACGTGTATTGGAGATTTTGCCATTTGGATTAGAGGGTGTGTATGGTTGGGTGGGTGGACTTCCGCATGCAAAGTCATGGTAATAGGATGTAGGTTTATTGTGTTTCTAGAAGATGTGGAAACTAGGTTATGATGATTAATGTTTGAAAGAGAGACCCCAATTAGTTATTAGGGTTAATAAGGGTAGAATGTTGTTTATTAGCTAATTTCTCTTCTAGTAAAATTGGAAGATCCTTGGCAGAATTTGCTACCTGAACCCGGTTCATTAGATCTAAATTATAGTGGTTTTGGTTTTTTGGGAGAGTGGTATTTGCTAAAACCATTTGTTGAGACTTAGATTTTTGAGAATTCTTAGGGATATCAATTATATTATTCTTGCAAGAGATTTGAGAAGAAGAAAACTGGGATTTATATTGATCATTTTTAACTGAATCATAATTACTTACTTTTGGAACAAATTTAATTTCCTGATTAGCAGAAGACTTACCTGAAGTGGAATTCGTTAACTTGGCATTATTACCTGACGCTTGGAATTCTGTAGCTACCTCATTTAATTTTTCTTGTTGAATTCTTCTCCGTCGTGGGAAGGTGACTGTTTTCCATCCTTCGTCTAGTGCATTTGGTGTAGATTTATTTGCCTTATTCATTGGTGAGGGATTAAATTCCTTCTTAACAAATCCCCTCTCTTGGCAATCTGTGGTTTTATGGCCCAAGTGATCACAAGACTTGCAAAGATAGTTGTCTGCTTCATATTGGATTTGTTGCTTAAGACTTCCAATAAAGATAACCTTTTTAACTAGTTCATTCATAGGTACTTCTATGCATATTCTAGCATACCTTCCTCTTAGTGATGAGGATGTACATGAGTCTATCTTTAGGAGCTTTCCGATAGCTTTCCCTACTTTTTGTAAAATTTGGCTATCATAGAATTTTGTGGGTAATTGGGGTAGCCTAACCCAAATAGTGTTGGATCAATAAAAAGAAGCCAAATATAAACCATGGCCTGTCTTGGAGGAATGGTTCATACTGCATTAATTTTGAAGTTTAACAATGTAGTAGTCATTTCCCAAGTCGTTGAGGGAAAAATTCTCTTTAATTTCCATAGTTCTTGAATTTTTTGTTTCAAAATTTGATGAAGGATCCTTTTTCCGTGTAGCTTGATTATTAGAGATTATTTTCATTCGTCATATATTCTTTGTTTGTCCTCCATTGTGATGGTAACGGAGAGGGCTAGGTTATCATAGTCTTCATTGGAAAATGGAGCAGACTCATCTTCATGAATTTCCATTGGTAGGGCGAGGGAAGATAGAGGGTCCATGGAGAGATCAATTTGCTCCCAATTTCCAATTAGTTTATCCTTAAAAGTGGTTGAGATGGGATCAATTGGGTTTCCCAAGTTGGTTTGATCCCTCGATAGATTGCTAGCCATTAAATTATCCGGTGGTTTTAGGGGAATTTTGTATTTAATAGGTTTGGAGGATCTGAATCCATCGTATTGAATGAGGTAGAAGTTAAGTTTGGGGAGAGTTAGAGATATGGATGAGCCTCTCTCTCGAGTATTATTTAAGGTTAATTTAGTGCCTTAAGTTAAATATTCATATGACCGGAAATACACTGTTTGCTCATCTAATTCCACTTCTAGATACAACAACCTAGGGATGGTGGCAAAATAGTTACAAAAAAAAAATGGATCAAAACAGTTAATCATCCATATTATATTATTCACTACAAATGAGTTGGATAATGAATTTTTTAAAAACGGATCAAATATGGATAAGAATCATATTATTCATTTAGAAAATGAATAACTACGTAACCAATGGATGCCCAATGAGTTTAACTTTTACATCTATAAAGCCTCAAATTGGTGGGGGNGTCATGGATAATATGGTTACCCATATTATCCATCGGTTAATTCTTTTTTTATCCGTATTAAATATGGGTTGGTTAGATAATTTATTCATTTTTCATCACCCGTTTCGCCCGAACCATATGCACCTATTCTTATGTTTGACTTCCAATCTGCATATTATGCCTACGTTTTTTGTTCTAATTATAATAACATATTAATCATTAATGAAAAGATTATGATTGAGCATATGTGGATCCGATATTCTAAGGAGATGGGTGCGCTATTTCAAAGTGTCGAATTTAGAATTTACATTTGACGGGTTCAACCTTTAGGCTTTTACCATGATCCATAACAATTAAAAATTATAGGTTAAAATTATTATTTGTCTTGCAGTATTAGTGATTTTTAACACATCCATCTACTCCATACAAAAAATGCTGGAATCGTTGAATTCTTCTACATCATCCACTGATATTAGTTTTAATTATATAAAATTTGACAATGACAGAGGTAGATTAAGGATTTAAATTTGCTAGATTTGGAAAATTTGAATGAATAAACCAAATGAAAAAAAAAAAAAAGGAATACTTAAGTTAAATACAGGAGAGGATACTAGATATGCCTACAAGCTAAGATTTGAGCTCTAACTCACTTGTAAAAGTGCATTCAATAATTATTACACTATAGGACTCTTTGAGCTTGAGTCGACACATGTATATTTAAGAAACTAGTTTTTACGAACATGTGTTGCACGTTAATATATATATATATATATATATATATATATATATATATATATATATATAATATTTACATTAGTATAATACGTAAATTCAAAGTGATTGGACATCATTATTTGAACCTGCAAAAATGATTGATTTAATCATGTTAGTTAGATAATATGACTATCTACTTATAATTTAGAAATATGCAATGTGGTGATATTTTACCGAAAATTTCTTTGTAAATGTTATTGTCTGTATATGTTTCCTTCTAATAGTTTGTTGCTCCATCATGACCAGAACTTTTGTCGTCGACATTGATATTCCTCTTGAAAGTGCACCGTACAGTTATCTGTGCGAGAAAATATATTGCAGCAAATACAATCCAATATTTGGACTGTTTGGCCTTGTCCTTTATTATTATCATTACAAAATATAATCATAAAAGGGCAGCTCATTATACAAAGCATCCCTCATTCACGCATGATTTGGAGAAGGGACATACCTGAGGAGTTTTATGTAGATAACTAACCTAATACAAGTATTAATGGTTGCTTTCATGACCTGAATATGTGATTTATAGGTCATACAAAGACCACTTTACTATTGCTCCAAGCCTCCCCTTCTGTAAAATTCAAGCATACTGAAAATTATTTTCGGTAAATTTTAAAAGGATATCTTTCATTTTATGGAGGCAAATGTCAAATTCGGGGGATAAATATATGCTTGGAAGTATATTGACCCATCATGATTTCTGCATATATGATCTTATTATTAAAACCTCTACGTACCATTCTTGTACCATTACATAATTCGTTTGATGATTTAAGTTTCTTACTAGCATTATGGGCGCATCTTTAAAATTAACTTGTATGCGATGCAAGATCAGTCCCATTTTAAATTAAGATTGTCTTCAACTGTCTAGTTAAAGGAACAATCAATTTTTTTAATTAAAAAAACCTAATAGGAAGACTTAAAGAGAACCAAAACCATGTAAAAGAAAATAAAAAATTCAGTTGTCAAAAAGAATTAAAAACTTCCCGAAGTATGTGTTTTGACAGTTAGCTTTCAATGATTTACGAACTATGGCTCAGTGGAAGAGGAAGAAGGAATGCGGTGAAATCTATACAAATTAAATCTGCAATGATTCCTAATTGAATAGGAACTCTTTAAGCATTTAGAGAGTTAGAACCTAACCTATTACAAATTTGACTATTGGCTGAAAAATATTTTTGGTGTCTGTTTCATGCATACATGATACTAATATACTTAAGAGATAATAAACTTGATAATGAATCTGTGTAGTGGAAGGTCATTTGGTATTTATATAATATTCTTTCTGGTAGTAGTTGTTGAAATTATCTTTTGCCGACATACAACAAAAAAAGATATTTTGCATTCACCAAGGAACGTGGAAATCTATATCTTATTTAGTTCATCAAAATATTCATTTTTCTAGCCAAGATAGCTCTCTTTGTCATGTACTTTGCATGGCTTCTTTTTTTTTTTTATTTAAGAATCAAAATATTTTTCTTGTTAAGTGTTCTTCACCACTAACATCACAATTGGATTTGATAACCAAGTGTTTTGGAAGAAGGATCGAATCATCTTTTATTCTATACTCTTCTCCATTTTTAACACAAAAGAAATCACTAATGTTGGATATGTCCTAGCTCATATATTTCTTGTTAGCTGATTCTATTCTATTTTCGGCCATAAATATAATTTACCAAGCTCGCATTTACTATCTTAGCTCTCATCGATTTTACAAATACTGGTAGTACTTGACCGAAACCACCTCAAAAAATTATTATTTTTCCATCAAATGATTCACCAACATCTATTACATCTCTGAAGCTTAGGTCAATTGTTTCGATTGTCTAACGCCTTGCTATTAGTGCTCATCCATATTATCAATATTGATTTTTTTATAAATTTAGTACCACCATCACTCTATTTTAACATATTTGTGATAATCGTTACACTTGTTGAAGAGACATATCGAATCTAGAGAGAGAAGATTCCACGGTAAAATTATTATTGCTAAATTACTTGTTGTTGTTGCTAATAATATCATGTCTACAGATCTGACATTTGCAAGTAATGCACAATATCAGAATATTTTTTTGATTTCTTCGTCGTTATCTACAAAGAAGAAGCTCGCTCTATCAGAATCGATTTTTTGCAATGTAGTCTTGAAAGGTTGCTCTTGTTGTGAATTTAGCTTTAATTATACATTTAAATCTTGTTAAGACACTTATGTAGCCTTTTCTCCAATAATCTTTCTCCATTCAGAGGCAACATTATCATTTGGACCCTGATTAAATTTAGGTAAATCGTATTTTTTAACACTCTTGCCTATGCTCGATAGGATTAACTGTTATGCTAGCACACATTGCATATTTGTAAAATTAGATTAAAATATAGTTAGGAAAAAATTATAAATGCTAACATATGAGGGACAATAAAAAATATCTTCAAATAACCACATAATAGCAATAAATATCTAATTATTTTATAGTTTGATTATTTTATTAATTATTATCGAATGAGATAATACTTTGTCTTCGTCATCTCTTCTTGTCATATTGGTTATGTTCTCCATTTTATCACTTCTTTGTCAATTTCAATACCAAGAATAGCTCCAGTTTCATGCATCTATTTAGTATTCCAATAGAAGGATAAACTATCTGCATAAAGAAGTATAACTATTATTCATATATATACATCCAATAATTATTTATATGAATCTCCTTAAATAAATCTTTGCAAAATAGTTTGGTCGATAAGTAATTTACAAATATAACTTGGCTGATAAGTTCAATTTAAAAACTATAATAATCTAAAGAAATAATACCTAAACATACTAAATATATTTCCATTGTATAAGAAAAAAGGTGATAGCCGGAGTTGTAAATATTATAGGGGTATCAAATTACTGAGTCATACCATAAAAGTGTGAAAGAGGGTGGTTGAAGTGAGGGTGAGGATGATAGTGTCTGTATCCAACAACCAGTTCAGGTTCATACCAGGTCGTTCTACTACATAAGCTATACACCTTATTAGGAGGTTGGTGGAACTGTACAGAGAGAGGAAGAATGATCTGCACATGATGTTTATTGACTTAGAGAAAGCGTATTACAAGGTTCTTAGAGAAGTTCTCTGGTGATGCTTGAAGGTAAAAAAGTGTGTCGGTTTCCTACATTATGGTGATTAAGGACATGTATGATGGGGCTAAGACTCGGGTTAGGACAGTAGGAGGTGACTCTGAACATTTTTCGGTTGAAATGGGGTTACACCAAGGTTCCGCACTCAGTCCGTTCTTATTCGCCTTGGTGATGGATGCGGTAACAAACCATATTCAAGGGGAGGTGCCATGGTGCATGCTATTCGCCGATGACATAGTTTTGATCAATGAGTCGCAAGCCAGTGTTAACAAGAGTCTGGAAGTTTGGAGACAGGCTCTTGAGTCTAAGGGTTTCAAGCTGAGCAGAACGAAGATGGAATACCTAGAGTGTATGTTCAGTGCTGAGCAAGGGGAAATGGGCGTGGATGTGAGGCTTGAATCACAGATCATCCTAAGTAGAGGCATCTTCAAGTACCTTGCATCGATTATCCAGAGGTAGAGGAGATTGACGAGGAGGTCACGCATCATATTGGGGTAGGATGGATAAAGTGGAGTTTAGAATCTAGAGTCTTGTGTGATAAGAGAGTGCCACCGATACTCAAAGGTAAGTTCTATAAAGTGGTGGTTAGACCAACCATGATGTATGGGGAAAGTGTTGGGTTGTTAAAAACTCACATATCCAAAAGATAAAAGTATAAGAAATGAGGATGTTGAGGTAGATGTAAGAGCACACTAGGATGGATAAGATTAGGAATGAAGATATTCGAGAGAAGGTGTCTGTGGCTCCCATTGATGACAAGATGCGGGAAGCGAGGCTTAGATGGTTGGGGCATATTTAGAGAAGACACCTAGATGCTTCAATAAGAAGGTGTGAGCGGATGGTA
This sequence comes from Nicotiana glauca, assembly GCA_026770625.1. Lineage (NCBI taxonomy): Eukaryota > Viridiplantae > Streptophyta > Magnoliopsida > Solanales > Solanaceae > Nicotiana > Nicotiana glauca. Next base: position 92,336 of record MU769266.1, read on the forward strand.
GTGGAAGGCATGAGAAGAGGTAGAGGGCGCTATTGGGGAGAGATAATCAGGCAGGATATGGCGAGGCTTCAGATTTTCGAGGACATGACACTTGATAGGAAGATGTGGAGGTCGAGTATTAGGGTTGTAGGTTAGGAGGTAATTGAGTCTTGCCTTACTTTGTACCTTTGTGAGCCTAGTCTAGCAACATTTTTGTCTAATATAGCTAGTGGTAATGTTGTGTCTTACTATTATGGTTTTCGGTACAGGACCTTTTTACTAGCCATCGCTTTTGCTTTGCATCTTTCTTCTAGATTTTATATTGTTCCTATTTTTCTATGATTTCTGTGGTGAAACTAACATTGTCTTCTTTTGTTCTTTTATTTTCTTGAGCCGAGGGTCTTTCAGAAATAACTTCTCTACTCTTTTGGGGTAGGGGTAAGGTCTGCGTACACACTATCCTCCCCAGACTCTACTAGTGAGATTTTGCTGGGTTGTTGTTGTTGCTGTTGTTGCTGTTGTTAATATTAGTAACCCTTCGTGATTTAACATTAACAGTGTGATAAGAAAACATAATAACCATTATTTTCACATAAATTCAAAAAGATATTCCCTAGTTCGGAAGACCAAAGTTGAATTTAGGGATTAGAATATACTTAGAAGCATATTGACCAGTATGATAATTTTTGCATGTATGATGTTATTGTCAAAAACTTTTATATACCATCTTTGTGCTATTACATAAGATATTCGGTGTATCTAAGTTTTTCAGTAGCATGACATGCATATTTTTATTCAAAATCAACCTATATACAATAGAAGATTAATTTTAACTTAGTGTATTATATAAATGGTGACAATAACTGTGACGACCCGACCAATCGTTTAATGAGTTACCACTCTATTTCTCCTATTTCTTCTTATTTATGTTTTGTTTATCCGTGTTTTGAGGTATCGGGTGGGTCAGATTGAATCCGTAATGATTTTTGTGAAGTTTGTGACATTTAGTCTCTTTGAAGAAGGTTTAAGTTGGAAAATTCAACCGGATGCTCACTTATGGGTTAGAGGGATTAGATGTGAGTTACGATGGTTCGGTTAGCTTCGGGAGGTGATTTCAAAATTAGATGTGTGATCGGAATGAGTTTTGGAGGTTCGGAGTAGATTTAGGCTTGAATTGGCGGAGTTGATATTTTGGCAATTTCCGGTTGGTAGGCGAGATTTTGATGTAGGGGTCGGAATGGAATTCCGAGAATTGAAGTAGTTCCATGGTGTCATTTGGGATGTGTGTGAAAAATTAAAGTTCATTCGGACATGGTTTGGTAGCAGTTTTGATCAAAAATGTAATTTTGTAGATTTTTAGAAACTTAAGCTTGAATCCGATGTGTTTTGGGTGATTTGATGTTGTTTGAGGTATTTTGAAGATTGGTATGAGTTTGAATAAGGTTTTAAGATATGTTGGTGCCTTTGGTTGAGGTTCCAGGGGCCTCAGGTGAGTTTCAGGTGGTCAATCAAATCATTTTGAAGTTAAGAAAGTTGCAGAAATTGCAGGTTCAAAAGTTGCAGGTATTTACTCTTTCGCGAGAGGACACTCGCGTTCACGAAGAATCAACTAAGGGAGGTGGAAATTTAGCCTTCACGTTCGCGAGACAGGTGATGCATTCATAAAGGGCTGCAAAATTGTGCATCACGTTCGTGAGCGCGTAATCGCGTTCGCATAGAAGGAACTGAGGGGATGAGCTTCAGTAGAATTTACTCATCGCATTCGCGAAGGTTCTTCTGGGCTAAGTATCGCATGCACAATGGTTAGGTCGCAATCGCGTAAGAGGATTTTGGTAAAAGTTATTTTTGTGCTTCGCGAACGTGAGGATTTGACCGCGTTCGCGAAAAATGAAATTATGCCTGGGCAGAAGGTTTTTAAGCTCGTCTTATCCATGATTTTGGGATTTATTTCCTCCATGGTAGGTCGTTTTTGGAGATTTTGGAAGGAGATTGAAGAGGGATTCAAGGGGAAGCATCTTAAAACTCGATTCTATTGTGAAATGTACCTAATAATCATGGAATCTAAGCCAAAAATTAGGAAATTAGGGCTTGAGATTAAGAGACTTTAAATGAGGACTTGAGGGGTCATTTGGACTCTGATTTCAGTGTTCTTGATATTTATAGACTCGTGGGAGGATAAGGATTTCAGTGATTTAAATTTTATCGAGTTTCGAGACGTGGGCCTGAGGGTCGGGTTTGGACAATTTTGAGATTTTTGGTAAGCATATTTTGATGCTATAATTCTGAGTTTGGATAGATTCGATGCGAGTGGAGGTCGATTCAAGGGGAATAGGCATTGCGGAGTAGTATTTTCATCGGTTTTAGGTAAGTAACCATTGTAAATCTGGAACTGAGGGTATAAAACCCCGGTATTTGACTTGTTTCGATAAATGCGGTGGCGCACATGCTAAGTGACGAGCGTGTGGGCGTGCATCGGTAGGGATTGTGACTTGGTCCGTCACGTAGCAATTATTGAGCCGCGTATTTGATTTGGAAATATTATATTATTCCATATTTTGGATATTTATACTGTGATATGAGCTGTATGCCATGTTTGGGGCCTTGTGCCGACCTATAGAAAACCCTTAGGGGCATTTTGACAATTTTCCTCACTTTACTTGCTAGAAGCATATCCTCAGTCATGTTTTACATGTTCAAATGTTTAAAACTAGTTTTATTTCCCTACTAATTGTGAGTACTGTGTGGCCTGGGTTCCCTAACTCCTATCGTTGAATATATTGCTAAGTATCTGATTTCAAGTATTTAAAATGAACATGATGATTTTAATGAAGAAACTGGTTTTAAACTAGTAAAGTTGATCCACTATTTTGTTGAGTATTCAGTTATATGTCCTTTGAACTGCTCGTCACAACTTTCAGTACTTATTTACTTTAGTTACTTACTAAGTTGGCATACTTAGGTTACTTCCTACAGCTTGTGTGCAGATCTAGGTGCTCGAGCGGCCGAGTGGGGGTTGTTCAACTGATTCAGTGTGTCGACGGAGGTTTCCAGGTAGCTGTATGGCGCCCGCAGCCCTATTTTCTCCTCCCTATCTTATTATATTTCCACCTTTTCTAGACTCTTGATTTAGTAGGTATTCAGAGTTGTATTAGAGGCTCTAGACTCGTGACACCAGATTTATGGGGCTGTGTAGTTTCCTGTTTATTTGACTTCCGCATATTTCCTGTTGCTTTAGAAATTTACAATGAAATTTGGTATGTAAAACCTATGTTATAAAATGGCTTATTATTAAAAGAAAAAAGGGTTGTGGTTAATGGATTGGTTGGCTTGCCTAGTATTGTGATAGGCGCCATCACGAGCGGTATTTGGGGTCGTGACAAGTTGGTATTAGAGCCTAGGTTATATAGGTTTCGCGAGTCATGAGCTGGTTTAGTACAGTCTTGCGGATCGGTACGGAGACATCTGTATTTATCCTCGAGAGGTTGTAGAACCTTTAAGAAAAACTTCATATTCTTGGAATTCTTGTCATGCAAATCTATTGATCCAAGTGCTTAATTTCTATTATTCCATTCTCTCACGGATGGTGAGGACCTGTGCTACTAGGTAGGATGGACGACCACCAGTACCACCAGCTGGGGCCACTAGAGGCCGAGGTCGCGGTCGAGGCCGTGGCAGGGGTAGAGCAGCTACAGCAGCACCTGCAAACCCACCAGCTTCCCCAGTTCCGGATCAGGTCCCAGTAGTGGATGCTACATCAGCACCAGCTCAAGCACCAACTGTGCCTATTGTGATTCCAGGACTTCAGGAGGCTTTAGCTCAGATCTTATCAGTGTATACCATTTTGGCTCAGGTGGTCTCGGTTACTACGACCGTAGTTACTTCCCAGGCCGGGGGAGGCACCTAGACTCTCGTTGCTCGCACACCGAGCAGGTTGTTCAGGGACTCCAGACACCGGGGGCACCTCCAGCCCAGCCAGTTGCACCAGCTCAGGAGTTTGTGGTGTGGCATTGATCACCTTTCAGTTTTGTGGGGCTGCCTTCACTTGGTGGGAGGCGTATGAGAGACATAGGCCTGTTGGTGCAGCGCCCCTTACTTGGCAGCATGTCTCTGTTCTCTTTTTGGAGAAGTATGTACTACAATCGCGCTGAGAGAAGTTGCGTAGGCAGTTTGAGCAGTTGCGTTAGGGGGAGATGACTATGATGCAGTATGAGATGTGATTCTCTGAGATAGCCCGTCATGTGGTTTGGTTGGTTCCCAAAGATTGACAGAGGATCAGGAGGTTTGTTGATGGCCTTACTTATCAGCTCCGTATTCTCATGACTAGGGAGAGGTTGACTGGTGGTACATTAGAGGAGGTTGTGGATATTGCCCAGGAGATTGAGTTTGTCCATTACTAAGAGGAAGAAGAGCGGGAGGCCAAGAGGCCTCGAGGATCTGGTAGTTACAGTGGGGCTCCTTCGAGGGGCCAATTTTAGCACGGCAGAGGTCGACAGTTCTGACATGGTAAGTCAGATTGCCCAGGTTATCGCAGGGCATCATCGGGTCATGTTCTCACAGTTCACATCAGGGCCAGTCATCACTTAGTGCCCTTCTAGCTTAGAGCTCATCTCGTGCTCCATTTGTTCAGGGCTCTTCTATACCATGTGCATCTGCTAGTCACTCTATTGCGAGGGGTTCCCTTCAGTCCCCATCTCCAACACCGGGGAGTTGCTATGAGTGCGGAGAGTTTGGGCATATAAATAGGTAGTGTCCTCGACTTCATGATAGTAGGTCTTAGCAGAGGGGTCAGTCCTTGACTTCTGCTCCAATTACTTTACCACCCGCCCAGCCAGCTAGGGGTGGAGGTCAGTTAATTAGGGGTCGCCCTATAGGGGGAGGTCGATCAGGAGGAGGTTAGGCCCGTTTCTACGCTCTTCCAGGTAGACGAGATGCTGCTGCTTCAGATGCCGTGATTTCAGGTATTGTTTCAGTCTGCCATAGAGATGCATCTGTATTATTTGACCCTGGTTCTACCGTCTCTTATGTGTCATCATACTTTGCTCATTATCTGGGTATGCCTCGTGAGTCGTTGGTTTCTCCTGTTCATATATCTACCCCAGTGGGCGATACTGTTGTTGTAGACTGTGTGTACCAGTCATGTGTGGTGTCTATTGGGGGTTTGGAGACCTGAGTTGATATTTTATTACTGAGTATGGTGGATTTCGATGTTATTCTGGGCATGGATTGGCTATCTCTATGTCGTGCTATTCTGGATTGTCATGTTAAGACAGTTACATTGGTTATTTCGGGTTTGCCATGGATCGAGTGGCAAGATGGGATTGATTATGTCCCTAGTAGAGTGATCTCTTTCTTAAAGGCCCATTATATGATTGGGAAGGGTCGTCTTTCATATCTAGCCTTTGTGAGGGATGTCATAGTTGAGGCTCCCAGTATTGTTGTGAGGGATTTCCCTGATGTATTTCCTACAGACCTGCCGGGCATGCCACCAGACATGATATTGATTTTGGTATTGACCTGGTGCTGGGCACTAGCTCATTTCTATTCCGCTGTATCGTATGGCACCAGTGGAGTTGAAGGAGTTAGAGGAGAAGCTTCAGAAACTCCTTGATAAGGGGTTCATTCAGCCTAGTGTATCACCTCGGGGTGCGCGCGATTCTATATGTAAAGATGAAGGATGGCACTATGAGAATGTGCATTAATTATAGGAAATCGAATAAGGTAACAATTAAGAACAAGTATCCCTTGCCTCGCATTGATAATTTATTCGACCAACTTCAGGGAGCGAGAGTGTTCTCCAAGATCGATCTCAGTTCCGGTTATCACCAATTGAAGATTAGGGATTCGGATATTCTCAAGACGACCTTCAGGACTAGATATGGCCACTATGAGTTACTGGTTATGTCTTTTGGGCTGACCAATGCCCCAGTAGCGTTCATGCATTTTATGAACAATGTGTTCCGACCTTATCTTGACTCATTTGTCATAGGTATATTCGCGTAGTCAAAAGGAGCACGCAGAGCATTTGAGGGTTGTGGTGCAGAGATTGTGGGAGGAGAAGCTTTACGCAAAATTCTCCAAGTGTGAGTTTTGGCTCAGTTTGGTGGCATTCTTGGGACACGTGGAGTCCAATGAGGGTATTCAGGTTGATCCAAAGAAGATATAGGTAGTTCAGAGTTATCCCAGACCGTCCTCAGCCATAGATATTTGCAGCTTTCTTGGTTTGGCAGGCTATTTTCATCGGTTTGTTCAGGGATTCTCGTCTATTGCATCCCCCTTGACCAAGTTGACTCAGAAGGGTGCTTCATTTGTATGGTCGGACGAGTGTGAGGAGAGCTTTTAGAAGATCAAGACAGCCTTGACCACAACTTCAGTGTTGGTTTTGCCATCAGCTTCAAGTTCGTATACCGTGTATTGTAATGCTTTAAGAGTAGGGATTGGTTGTGTGTTGATGCAGGAGGGTAGAGTTATTGCCATTGAGAAGAACTACCCCGTTTATGATTTGGAGTTGGCTACCATAGTTCACACATTAAAGATTTGGAGGCATTACTTGTATGGCGTATCTTGTGAGGTGCTCCCTAATCATTACAGTCTTCATCATTTGTTCCAGCAAAAGGGTCTTAATTTGAGGTAGCGGAGATGGTTGGAGTTGCTTAAGTATTATGATATCACTATATTGTACCATCCGATGAAGGCCAATGTGGTGGCCGATGCTTTGAGCTGAAAGGTAGTGAGTATGAGGAGTTTGGCGTACATTCCAGCTGGGGAGAGACCTCTTGCGGTTGATGTTCAGGCTTTGGCCAATCGGTTCGTGAGGTTGGATATTTTGAAGCCCAGTCGGGTATTAGCTTATGTGGTTTCTCGGTCTTCCTTATATGATCAGAGAGCGCCAGTATGATGATCCACATTTGCTTGTCCTCAGGGACAAAGTTCAGCATGATAATGCCACAGACGTGACTATTGGATATGATGGGGTGTTGAAGGTGCAGGGCCAGATTCGTGTGCCCAATGTAGATGGGCTTTGGGAGTTGATTCTGGAGGAGGCCCATAGCTTGTAGTGTTCTATTCATCTAGGAGCCATAAAGATGTATCAGGATCTGAGACAACATTATTGGTGGAGGAGAATAAAGAAAGATACTATGGTATTTGTAGCTCGATGTCCGAATTGTCAGCAGGTGAAATATGAGCATCAGAGACCGGGTGGCTTGCTTCAGCGGATGGATATTCCATAGTGGAAGTGGGAGCGGATCACTATGGACTTTGTAGTTGGGCTCCCACGAACTTTGAAGAAGTTAGATGCTATTTGGGTGATTGTGGATCGGCTGACCAAGTCCGTGCCCTTCATTCACATCTGTACTACTTATTTTTTAGAGCGTTTAGCAGAGATATACATCTGGGAGATTATTCGGTTGCATGGTGTCATAGTTTCCATCATTTTAGATCGGGGCACTCAGTTTACTTCACAGTTTTGAAAATCTTTTCAGCCGGAGTTGGGTACTCAGGTGGAGTTGAGCACAACTTTTCACCCTCAGACGGATGGATAGTCCGAGCGCACTATTCAGATATTGGAGGATATGTTACGCACTTGCGGCATTGATTTCGAAGGGTCATGGGATCTGTTTCTACTGCTTGCAGAGTTTTCTTATAACAACAACTACCAGTCGAGTGTTCAGATGGCTCCATATGAGGCTTTGTATTGGAGGCGGTGTAGATCTGCAGTTGGTTGGTTCGAGCCTGGTGAGGCTAGGCTATTGGGGACAGATTTGGTTCAGGATGCTTTAGATAAGGTGAAAGTGATTCAGGAAAGATTTTGTACAGCACAGTCGAGGCAAAAGAGTTATGCTGATGGGAAGGTTCGAGGTGTGTCCTACATGGTTGGTGAAAAGGTTCTGTTGAAGGTTTCTCCTATGATGGGTGTTATGAGATGTGGAAAGAAAGGGATGTTGGGTTCGCGATTCATTGGGCCTTTTGAGGTACTTCGGAGGATTGGGAGGTGGCTTATGAGCTTGCTTTGTCGCCCAGCTTGTCGAGTGTGCATCCGGTATTCCATGTTTCTATGCTCCGGAAGTATATTGGAGATCCGTCGCATGTTATGGATTTCAGCACGGTTCAGTTGGAGGGCGATTTGACTTATGATGTGGAGCCAAAAGCTATTTTGGAGCATCAAGTTCGGAAGTTGAGATCAAAAGATATAACTTCAGTGAAAGTGCAGTGGAGAGGTCGGCCCGTAGAGGAGGCTACCTGGGAGACCGAGCGAGAGATGCAGAGCAGATATCCTCACTTGTTTGAGGCTTCAGGTATGTTTCTTGACTCGTTCGAGGACGAACGTTTGTTTAAGTTGGGGAGGATGTGATGACCCGGCCAGTTGTCTCATGACTTACCGCACTGTTTCCCCCATTTATGCTTCTTTATGTTTTGTTTATCCATGTTTTGAGGTACCGGGTGGGTCGGATTGAATCCGGAATTATTTTGGTGAAGTTTGAGACACTTTGTCTCTTTTAAGAAGGCTTAAGTTGGAAAAGTCAACTGGATGTTAACTTATGGGTTAGAGAGCTCGGATGTGAGTTCCGATGGTTTGGTTAGCTTCGAGAGGTGATTTGAGACTTAGGAGTGTGATCTGAATGAGTTTTGGAGGTTCGGAGTAGATTTAGGCTTGAATTGGCGAAGTTTATATTTTGGTAATTTTCGGTTGCTAGGCGAGATTTTGATGTAGGGGTCGGAATGGAATTTCAAGAGTTGCAATAGTTCCGTGGTGTATTTGGGATATGTTTGGAAAATTTTAGGTCATTCGGACGTGGTTTAGTAGGGTTTTTTTTCTCAAAAACATAATTTTGAATATTTTTAGAAACTTAAGCTTGAATCCGATGTGTTTTGAGTGATTTGATGTTCTTTGAGGTGTTTTGAAGATTGGTACAAGTTTGAATAAGGTTTTAGGATATGTTGGTGTCTTTGGTTGAGGTCCCGGGGGCCTCGGGTGAGTTTCGGGTGGTCAATCAGATCATTTTGAAGTTAAGAAAGTTGTAGAAATTGCAGGTATTTACTCTTCGCGTTCACGAGAGGACCCTCGCGTTCGCGAAGGGTCAGCTAAGGGAGGTGGAAATTTAGCCTTCGCATTCGTGAGGCAGGCGATGCGTTCGAGAAGGGCTACGAGATTGTGCATCGCGTTCGCGGGCGCGTAGTCGCATTCGCATAGAATGAATTGAGGGGCTGAGATTTAGTAAAATTTACTCATCGCATTTGCGATGAATGGAACGCGTTCGCGAAGGTTCGCTTGGGCTAAGTATCGCGTTCGCGAGGGTTAGGTCATGATCACATAAGAGGATTTTGGTCAAAGTTATTTCTGTGCTTCGCGAACGCGAAGCTTTCAGTCGCGAAGAATGAAATTATGCCTGGGCAGAAGGTTTTTAAGCTCGTCTTATCCGCGATTTTGGGGTTTATTTCATCCATATTAGGTCATTTTTGGAGCTTTTTGAAGGATATTGAAGAGGGATTCAAGGGAAAACGTTTGGGGGGGTAAGAATTTTGGACTTAAAACTCAATTCTATCGTGAAATATACCTAATAAATCATGGAATATAAGCCAAAAATTGGGAAATTGGGGCTTGGGATTAAGAGACTTTAAATGAGGATTTGAGGGGTCATTTAGACTCCGATTTCAGTGTTCTTGATATGTATATACTCTTGGGAGGATAAGGATTCCGGTGATGTAATTTTTATCGAGTTTCGAGACGTGGGCCCGAGGGTCGGGTTTGGCCAATTTCGAGATTTTTGGTATTATTTGATTGTTTTCGCTTGGGCTTCATTCCTTAGCATATTTTGACGCCGTGATTCTTATTTTGGATAGAATTGATGTGAGTGGAGGCTAATTCAAGGAGCAAAGGCATCGCGGAGTAGTATTTTTACCGGTTTGAGGTAAGTAACCATTGTAAACCCGGAACTGAGGGTACAAAACCCCGATATTTGATTTGTTTCGATAAATGCGGTGGCGCACATGCTAGGTGACGAGCGTAGGGGCATGCACAAGTAGGGATTGTGAGTTGGTCCATCCTGTAGCGACTATTGAGCCGCGTATTTGATTTGAAAAAATTATATTATTCCGTATTTTGGATATTTATGCTGTGATATGGGCTGTATGCTATGTTTGGGGCCTTGTGCCGACCTGTAGAAAACCCTTAGGGGCATTTTGACTATTTTCCTTACTTTACTTGCTAGAAGCATATCCTTAGTCATGTTTTACCTGTTCAAATGTTTAAAACTGGTTTTATTTCTCTATTCCTAATTGTGAGGACTGTGTGGGCTGAGTTCCCTAATTCCTATCGTTGTGTCCGAGAGGTTGTAAGGTTAAGCATTGAGAGAGGTTGAGAACCAAATTGTGAAGATACTTATGTGTATCGGGTTGCATTCCACATCAATATGACGCTTGGACTGTAGGAGCACCTCCGGAGTCTGCACACCCCCAGTGAGCGTAGTCGACTATAAATATATGGATATGGCTGCACTCTGCAGTGGTTATTATGATTTCTATTACTATGAGATATTATGAGACTGAGTGATGAGGGTTGAGTCACGAGTGACTAAGAGGCTGCCCGAGAGGCCACATTTTGAGTGATCCCTTGCCCGAGGGGCCCAGTTATGACATTTTCACTGATTTCACACTTCTTTTAAATAAGCCTATGATGAATATAATGCTAAGTATCTGATTTCAAGTGTTTAAAATGAACATGATTTTTTTATGAAGAAACTAGTTTTAAACTGGTAAAGTTGATCCGCTATTTTGTTGAGTATTCAGTTATATGTCCTTTGAACTGCTCGTCACTGCTTTCAGTACTTATTTACTTTAGTTACTTACTGATTTGGTATACTCTCGTTACTCCCTGCACCTCGTGTGCAGATCCAGGTGCCTGAACAGCCGAGTGAGGTTTTTTAGCTGATTCAGTGTGTCGATGGAGGTTTCCAGGTAGCTGCATGGCACCCGCAGCCCTGTTGATTCCTCCCTATCTTATTATCTTTTCGCATTTTCTAGACTCTTGATGTAGTAGGTATTCAAACTTGTATTAGAGGCTCTAGACTCGTGACCCCAGATTTATGGGCTGTGTAGTTTCCTGTTTATTTGACTTCCGCATATTTCCTGTTTCTTTAGAAATTTACAATAAAATTTTGTATTTAAAACCTGTGTTAGAAAATGGCATATTGTTACAGGAAAAAGGGCCGTGACAATAACATATGTAAGAAATATTTCTCTTATTAAATGCACTATTATCATTATTGGGATTGATAACTAAGTATTCTGGAAGAACCAAATCATCTTTATTGGATGCTCTTCTTTGTTTCTGACACAAAGCAAGAAGATAGTGAATACTGGATCTGTTCTTATTTTATATTTCTTGTCAGTTGAATCTTTTTCATTTGAGCCAGAAGTATAACTTTGGCAATGTAGCTTTTACAATCTCTCCTTTTGTTGATTTTGGAACTATTGGTAGTACTTCGAATTATATGGCTAACATCTAGGATTTCGATACCTAGTATGTCCTAAAACTAATAGGATTACATTATAACGACATCTAAAAATAGGTAACTAGGTACGGATATCAAAGGATATATTGTTCCAAAAATGATGATGATATCGACTGAAAATATTCGTTCGGTGAAATTGTACTTATGGCATCAAAAGAAAAAGATTCAACAAACAAAAGGAATATGAGAGCAAGAATAGGTCAAACATTCAACAATTTCTTGTCTCTGAAAAATGATCCTTTCTTCTTCTATATTATTTCTTAATAAATTTTTTTGTTCCTTTTTTATTTAATTAGCAGAACTTACGATATTGTCAATGTGCTTTTAAGTATGTATTTATCTCGGAACTAAAAAATATCCTTTTAAATTTATGTGAAAATAATTTTCAGTATGTTTATGTTTTGTAGTTATAATAAATAAGCACAAGGACCTGGCGATTGATTGCATAAATGTTGGAACCTATCTCTCTTGATGATCAGGTGGCTGATTCATTGTTGTTAAAGGTTGATAATGATAGTAAATTAACTGCCAAGGCATGTTATAAAAGCCTCTTTAGGAAGGATATCAAAAGAAGATATTGTTCCAAAAATGATGCCATTTGAACGTATTTTTAGAACAATATTTCCTTTGACTTGACAAAGTTCCAAGTCAAAGGAGATATTGACTTGAATTGGAGTTAGTTTTATTTGATGCCATAAGTATAATTTCACCGAATGTATATTTGCAGTTGTTGGCCCAAGTAAATGTTAGTTTTGAAAACTGACAAAGAAACTCAGGATGAACCAGGTCCATCACTCAGCTGCACAGAAACGGGCAGATTTGAGCATGTGGGTTGCATATGAAGGAGATAAGCTTAACGTGGTGTATTTAATATCTCTTGATCGAAAAGGTTGCATAATTGATAAGAAAAAGGAGTCCGTAATCAAAGAGAACACAATTCAAGATAGGGAAGGAGTAAGAAGTTAAAATCAACTAGAACTCTTCCCTGCATCAAAACTCCAGTTATTTCTTCATCTACTAACTCTATAAATTGCAGGATATTCTCACATAAAAGTGTTGCACAAAAACACAGAAGTTAAACGTGAATTGAGCGCAAAATAGCATGGCTTTTTGCAAGCAATTCGTGTGTGATTCAAGTGTGCAAACCTGAAGCTACATGAACCAGATTGAAGAACTAGCTCCATAAAGAGTTTTATGTGTCTTTCTTTATTTCTAGTTCAATTGTAGTAGGTGTTTTCGTATTGTACCTTTCAGCTTTCATACAAGCAATTGTATTAGGTACTTAGAGTGTTCAAGTTAGAGTTAACTTGAAGTTGTCGCAACAGTTAGAGGCTGGTTGCTACACAGGGATTAGAGTCAATCCTTAGGTTTGCAAAGGATTTTGTAAATGCTGCTTTGGCTCTGTGATTTTAGTGGAAGTTTGGGAAAATCCTACTGAGTAGTAGGTCGTGGTTTTTTCACCTTTTGAGCCAGATGTTTTCCACATAAAAATCTCGGTGTTCTTTATTTTATATACTTTTAATTCCGTAAACAGTAGTAGTAAGTACACCTAGAAGAACCAGGTCCTCCCAGAAGCAGTTTAAGCAAAAATTGGGTACCACACAAATCACCCCCCTCTTGTGTGGTATTGACGTTTAAGACATCAATTGGTATCAGAGTAGGTTATCTTTGAAGAGGCTAACACCTTAGGAAAAGATCAAGATGAGTGCACCACCTGGAAACTGGGAAGGGCAATCCACTGATAGGCCTCCGCTCTTTGATAGCCACTACTACTCTTGGTGGAAAAACAGGATGAGAGATTACATCATAGGAGAGGACTATAAACTTTGGGACATAGTCATTGATGGTCCCCTGGAAACCACAAAGAAGAATACTGAAGGAGTGGATGTGCCAAAGACAAGAGCTGCCTGAACTGCTGAAGACTTGAGGAAATGGGAGAAGAATGCCAAGGCCAAGAAATGGCTTGTGTGTGAACTTGGTCCAGACAAGTACAGTAGAATTCAAAGTTGTACCACTGCTAAGGAAATCTGAGACACTTTGCAAGTGGCTCATGAAGGAACACCTCCAGAGGAACACAGTTGTATTCTCAATATGAGAATTTCACCATGAAGGAAGAGGAAACCATCCAGGCGATGTATACAAGGTTTGCCACACTAACAAATGAACTTAAGTCTCTTGGAAGGGTTATCCTTGAAGAAGACAAATTTGAGAAGATTTTGACAAGGGTACTTCCAATCTCTTGGGAAAGCAAAATCACAACTATTCAGGAATCAAAGAACATTGCCACTCTTAAGTTGGATGAGCTAATTGGAAATCTCACTGCGTATGAACTTAGAAGGCAAACCATGAAGATGGATGCACCCAAGAAGGAAAGGAACATGGCATTCAGAATCACTGAAGGTGCTGATCTAGAGGAGGATGAAATGACCATGATCACAAAGGAGTTCAAGAAGTACCTAATGAGAGGAAATGGTCCTTCAAGAAGTGGAAGCTACAACAAACCAAGGGTTCCTGAAAAACAAACCAATGACGGGTGTTACAAGTGTGGGAAGACTGATCACCACATCAAAAATTGCCCTTAATGGGAAATTGAATGGAAGAAGGAAAGAGCTGAATGAAGGAACATGTTCATCCCAAGAAGAACAAAGGATCAACAAAGGCTATGGTTGCTGCTTGGGGTGAAAGCTCAGATGATGACTCAGAAGACGAAAATGGAGATGAACAAGCACTTATGGCAATTGGGAAATCCAATGAGGAATCTGAGTAAGTATAATTCATCTCAAAGACAAGATTAAGTTTTTATCTAAAGAAAGTCTATCTGAATTACTTCTAGATTTCATTGATAAATTTGAGGTTATAATAATGAAAAGGAATATCTTCTTAAGGAGTGTGTGATTCTGAAAGCTAAATGCAAAAACTTGGAACTTAGGGCTAGTGAAAGTGATAGTAAAAATGCTGAGTTGAAGAACCAGGTTCATGAACTTGACACCACAGTCCTAGAGCTCAAATCTAAAAATCTAAAATTGAAATTAGGAATTGGTAAAAAGAAATCTGATCACACAAAACTCACTTTAGAAGAAAATGTAGGAAAAATAAAAGATGAGTTGTACAAAAGAGATGAGCAGATAAGAGTCCTTAAAGGGGATGTAAACAAGGTTAAGCACGAGCTAGACAGAACCTATAAATGGAATATGTCCTCCGATGCACTTTAATGGCTACATGAACACTATAGTAGAAATAAGAGAGGACTTGGCTACGGGACCCCTGCACCTAAGTGGGATCCCAAAAGCAAGTACCTCAGACTTCCTAAGAACAAAATTTGCACACACTGTGGTAAAATTGTTCACTGTAAAAGTGAATGTATTCCAAAAGAAAAGGCTAGTCAAAAGAATAAAGAATTTGTTCAAGGGAAAAATAGACTGCCAGGTTGGGCTAAAAATAATTTAATTCACCCCTTTGCCTATAGAAAGGGACCCAAACTAGTTTGGGTTCCTAAGACTAACCCTTAATTTTCTTTCGCGGGTCCAAGTGAAGGGGAGCAGCCAAATATGGTACATGGATAATGGCAGTTCAAAGCATATGACAGGAAGCAAGAACCAGTTCCTTTCACTTGAGGACCTCAAAGGAGGTAATGTCTCCTTTGGAAATAGGAAGAAAGATTAGATCATTGGGGTAAGAAAGGTAGGTAAGACTATCTCTCACTCTATTGAGAATGTCTACCTGATAGATGGCCAAAAGTACAATCTAATTAGTGTATCACAATTATGTGATAAAGGTAACTTGGTAGCATTCATCACTACCAAAGTTTTTGTGATTAATCTTACCACTGAAAAGATTATTTTGTAGGGAAAAAGAGTAAACAATACATACATTGTAGATTTGTCCACACTTTCAGAAAATGAACTCACTTGCTTAAGTGTGTTAGACAATGATCCCCTCCTTTGGAACAAGAGACTTGGACATGCAAGTCTGAGGTAACTCAACAAATTAGTCTCCAAGTATCTGGTGATAAGGATGCCTAACATCAAGTTCAAGGAAGACAAAGTTTGTGAGGCTTGTGCAAGGGGGAAGCAGGTGAGATCCTCTTTTAAATGCAAGAAAGTGGTAAGTACCACCAGAATGATGGAGCTGTTCCATATGGATCTCTGTGATCCAATGAGAACATTAAGCAGAAATGGTAAAAGATATGTGATGGTGCTTGTTGATGATTACTCTAGGTTTACTTGGACATTGTTTTTAACATCTAAAGATGAAGCATTTGACATGTTTACTTCTTTTATTAGAAAAACTCAGAAACAACTAGGTAATGAATTTGTATCAATTAGGTCTATCATGGAACTGAATTTGAAAATGCTAAGTTTGCTGAATTTTTGCATGCTACATCATAAATAGTTGCATGACTAGACCTCTTGTTAAGAAGATTCCCTATGAGTCACTTAAAGGGAGAAAGCTAAATACATCCCATCTTAGGGCATTTTGATGCAAGTGCTTTATGCATAATAATGGCAAAGACTCCCTAGGTAAGTATGATCCCAGAAATGATGAGGGAGTATTCTTGGAATATTCTTCACATAGTAAAGCTTATAAGATAGACAGTACAAGAACTATGTATGTAGAAAAAAGTATATATGTTGTTTGTTTTAAGACTAACATTCTTTTAGAGAAGCAGGAACAAGATAATGAAGAGATTGGGCTGAGAAGAAATTCAAGTGGTGAAACCATAGTCTAGCCTGAAGATGCATACAAGAAGGAATAGGTGATAGAACAGGTCCTTCCACCCAGGGCAACATGACACGGGGAACTGACTAGAGAGGAACTGATCCTCAAACCTCGAAGGAACCTGTCCGTGAACCTATTCCTCATTATCAAAACCAAGAAGGAACATCCAAAGAAATTGACATTCCTATTGCAACATCAACGAAATTGGATATAGATGAACCTGGTTCATCTGTTGATTAGAAGTTGTAAAGGGGAATGATAACCTACACAGATGTATTAACATCAACTTGGTGAAAACTAGTTAACCTTGTTCTTTCAGAACTCTCGTAAGGATACTGATTTGTATCTTCAGACAACTTATCTAGAATTGTAACTATCTCCTCTAGAGTCTTCTTCATCAACGGGCCTCTAGATGCATTACTCAATATTCTACGTGAGGTCGGTGTTAATCCATCCCAAAAGTCCTGGAGTTGCATCCAGAGTTCAATTCCACTATGTTGACACTTTTGAACAATCTCCTTAAACCTCTCCAAGCTTCAAAAACTATTTTAGTCTCTTTTTAGCAAAAGTTATGGATTTTTCTTCTAAAATTTCCCGTCTTAGTTGATGATAAATATTTATCGAGAAATATTCTAGCCATCTCATCCCATGTTCTAATTGATACTGTAGGCAAGCTTCGAATCTATTGCTTTGCATAATCTTTGAGTGAGAAGGGGAATTCCCTTCAATATACTGCATCTTTTGAAACACCATTGTATTAAAAGGTGTTCATAATCTCCTGGAAGTCCATTAGATGGTTGTTTGGATATTATTTTGGCTTTACTCTGAAGACACAACAGTTTTGAAGGGTTTGAAGCAACCATTTCTTCAACTCAAAATTGTTAGCTGCAACTGGAGGTGGTCTCACACTTGATAAGCCTTGCTTGTAGACCGCTCTAGCATAATCACCAAGTGGTCTCCCAGCACCGGGAGATATGTTTCCGAATTGGTGTGGAAACCAAAGGTTGATTTTGAGCAATCCTCCGAGCCCTCTCCTCTTCTTAGGAAATTTTCACATATTTTAAAGCTGCTTCCTCATCATCCCTTGCAACTGTCTCTCGTTGTTGGGCTACCTCTCTTGCAACCAAATCTACATTATCTTCATTCCCAACCATAATTTCTTTGGTTGAGGATTACCCAAACTTTTCTATATTCTCAGGGAGATTTCTTTCCTTCCTCAACTATTGTTGTTTTTTGATTTCTGGTTCGCATGGTAGAACTTCCTTCCCAGACGATCAAGTCATCCACCACTCCAACTTGTCACCTGCGCACAATCAAAGAACACCAAACGTTGAAACGGTAAAATAAAATAAAAAAAAATTCTTGAATTAGCACTCCAAACTATTTCCAACACTATTGATTTTGAAGCCCCGTCAATTGCACAAAAATTTGACGAGCGTAAAACACACACTTAAATATGCTCGCTAGTCGTATATAGTATAATATAATATCGCATCCATAGGGATTGGAGTTAAACAGTATTATCATAGTTTATAACTTGATTGCTATCCAAGATGATAAAAAAATGAGAGTTTTGTGATTAATACTAAAATTAACTAAGAATCGACGATTACTGACTAATGACAGTCGAACAAGAAGCAAGCAAAGAAGGTTATCAGAGGGAGAAAATAGGGGTTTCTAGGATAGGTGCAAGATAATTGTCTGGGATTTAACTCTAGATAATCACTTCTAATGTTCAAGTGAGTCTCTTGAATTCACTCAATTATCAGTTCACACGTTTAGTAGAAAATCCTCTCTTTATTAAGTCTCAACCTCACAAGATGAACCACTTTCAGCCCCGTGAAGATATGTAAGAATGCGTAGTGGATTGGTCTTTAGGAGAACCTCTCTCGATTATCCTCCTAACTAGGTTTAATCAATAAGTCAGCTAGCCTCTTCCGATTACTAAGAATAATTAAAGAATTCAACCAACAATATAATGTAAAGATATCGTAAGTTATGCCTATCTCGATTACACGAACATGTGAATATAGATGCAACAATTAAATCATCCGAAAATGCTTCAATACCTAAAACTAGAGTTATAATACACAAAGATTCAGCAATACACCAAATCAATCAAACCCTAAAGAGAACTACCTCATAGACATGGCGTAATTCATCACAAATATGTTTAAAGTATAGAAAAAGTATAAAACGATCCAAACTCGTGCCTTGGGTGAGGATTGAATGATACATTCCTTGTGCTTTTGCTCCTCCAACTCCTCCATAGCTTCATTAGGTCGAATATGTGTCAAAAGTCACAAAAATATTGTTTCTCGATTTATTTATACAAAGTAGGGTCGGACCCAGACTAACAATTCTTCTCCTAGCCAAATTTGGATTTTGGCTCAGTAAAAATTGCACAGGTGCACCGCGTGGGGCGATGCGCTAGGCAAGGCAGCAGTGGAGTCAGCTAGCAATTTGTCAAGGTAGCAAAAATGGACAGCCGCGGTGCCCCACGCAATGCGGCTATGGAGATTTCTCAGAGCCTCCCTTTTTGCTTGATTTTTGAAGTCTAGACGTGGTTCTCCACTCCCGAATCCGATCCGACATAGTCCTTTAGGACTTTACTCAAACTTAAAAGATCCAACTAGCTCGAATTAGCTCCATAACATCAACATTACTGTGAATCACTCATACAAGGCATCAAACACACAATTAGTACAAAATTCTAGAGATTAAAGCTCAAACACAATAAAAGTGCAATGAAGTATAGTATAATAAGTGACTAAAATACGATATTATAGCCTACCAGCATGTACCCAATGGCGACCTATTCTGATGTATACAATATATACCAATCGAATATCAGGGTTGAAGGTGATCAACTTGGGGCCCCTTCTAGATTTGTTTACCTCGTTCGATCCGATGATAGATGTAAGATAGTCATTGATTACGAGCCAAGGCAGGTCTGAGATCGATATCATCCATATTACGCGGATCTGCGGGAAAATGGATCCTAGCATCACCTAACTTGGAACAGAAGAGAAGTGATTGAGGGCCAAGCGATGGAGGCCTAATAAGCAAGAGAGATTTTGACAGGTCACTCGGGAGTAGGGGAGCACCAAGATTATCGGAATACAATTTCAACGTGGACGCTACAAGCATTGTGTCGGCCATATGGTGCATCCAAGAGGCCAAGAGGCCCCGACCATTGCAGTTCAACCCTGCTAAAAGAGATCCTAAATTTATATGCAAGTATCATGTCACTCACGGTCATAGGATCGAAGATTGCCGACAATTCAGGGAAAAATTTGCTCGAATGTTCAACAGTGGGTACCTCTAAGAATTCCTAAGAAAGCAAGCCAAAAACCACTACAAAACAAGGGACACTAACAAACAAGTCGAACAAGAAGAGACTCAGCACGTATTCAACATGATCAATGGGGGAGTCGAAGTGCCCCCAGGGCCAATGATAAAATGCACTAAAGTGTTTATTACCAGAGAAAAACACACTCGAGATTACGTTTTGGAGGGAGCTATCTCATTCAGTGACAAAGATGCCGAGGGCATCGTACAACCTCACAATGATGCACTAATAATATCTGTACTTATCAATAACTATCGGGTTAAACGTGTACTGGTTGATCCCGGTAGCTCGGCTAACATCATCAGATCAAGGGTCGTAGAGCAATTGGGGTTACATAATCAAATTGTACCCATGGTCTGGGTATTAAATGGGTTTAATATGGCCTGTTAGTACATGAAAGGAGAAATAGATTTGCCGGTAAACACTGTCGAGACAACCCAAGAAATGAGTTCTACAAAACCGGAGGGGATTTAAGGTACAATGCTTTATTCGAAAGGCCATGGGTCCACAACATGTGGGTGGTACGGTCATTCCCCAAACCTGGGGGCGAGATGGAACCCGATGCCATACTCGCCCTGAGCATACCAATCTATAAATGTGAACTCTGGAGGGGTAATCCTTAACTTAGGTCGATGAGGCTGAATCATTTGAAAATTTTATCTCTCTCATTTAAGGGGTAAACTTACCCAAAAGCTCATATATATAATTGTGCAGTCTGACGAGGCTTCCATGAACATCTACTGATATACAAACAATACAGGACTTATCTACAAGCCTCTAGAGATAGTTGAACTCTATCATGGTCGGGACAGGGCCTCAACCTACCTGTCAAACCTGTATATATAAAATGGACTCCAGGGTCCAGACCTAGTAACTCCGAGGAAGTGGAGTTTACCAACCGAGCTGATATTTGACTCTATCTACTGGAAAGGTCTATCCAGCTGTCTATCAGGACCTGCAGGCATAAATGCAGCATCCCCAGCAAAAGGGACGTCAGTACGAAATAATGTACCGAGTATGTAAGGCAATAGAATAACTGAAAGCTAAAACTAAACTGATAATATAATAACTGAAAGCAACTAGGAGTCAAAGATGATCTAGATATATGCTTACCTGCTGATACTAACTCAACTCTCTGAATATAGTAAGTAAAATAGATGTTCAGCCCTATAAGGCTCGGACAGTGTAACTGCTCGGTTGTGGTAGGCTCGCTCATAGACGCTCGACCATACTAGGCTCGATATCTTAGCTATTTTGGGCTCGCTCATAGACGCTCGACCATACTAGGCTCGATATCTTAGCTATTTTGGGCTCGCTCGTAGATGCTCAACCACAGTAGGCTCGGTATATAACGTACAATCTAATCGGAGGTTGCCCAATAGGGATCTACCCACCAATTATAGCTCGGTGGTGGTAAAAATACTGTAATAATATATGTGTGTGTGTGTCTCTCTCTCTATATATAAATATATATATATATATATATACACCCTCTTGACTGAAAAAAGATAATACTTAACTGAATAGAAGGTCCTAATAAGGCAGAATACTGTAACTTCTAAGACAAGAATAATGTGAATAAATTCAGGAATATGAACTTCTCTTTATGTCTCATTATCAAACTCATGTAGTTATGGGATCATGCCAAAATGAAGGAAAGGTTTAGCCTTATCATACCTTATCACAATATTTCCAACCACCAAGTTGAAATCGCCTCTTTTCTTTTTAATCTACAGCAGCGATAATAATACTATCATTAAGTTATGAAAGGTACAACTATCGCCCAACCAACAACTATCTTATTTTGTATTAAAATGGGCAGCATCTCCTCTATAATCCTTACTTCCTCCAAATTTAAGGTAACACAAGCTACACAAGAACACAATAATAACAACATATGTACATTATTTTCCATCCTTATATATATCACAAACTACTTCAAAACAGCCCAAGACACCCCATTCTCTTCATACACAAAACGACCACCGTAGTAGTGTCAAACAACCCAAATATGTTATGATGAACGACCAGCCCACCACCCTGCATTTATGTGGTGTTTCTCCACACCCTTTCCCCTCCAAAAATCCCTAAAACAGTAGCAAAAAATGCGATCCAACCGCAATACAAAACAATCCACAAAACAGTAGCAAAAAATGCGATCCAACCGCAATACAAAACAATCCACAAAATAGTCTGCTACAAGTGAATAAGTCAAACTCACGGCTTCCGATCACCCTCCCGCGAGTTCTTACAATTATAGAACGACTTTCCATAATTGTACACCAGAAAAAATAGATGAAAGAGGGAAGTAAACTTACCTTATTTTTTGAATGACTCAGCTCCTATCTTGGTTCTTCAAACTCAAGGTTTTTCCTCCAAATAGAACTTGAAAGGAGAGAAATTCAATTAGGGTTTGTGTGCAATTTTTGGGAGGATGTTTGCAAGTGTTTAGGTCTGATTATTTTGTCCTTTTATCACTCTATTATATGAATGAAATAGGCCTTTAAAAGGTCTCTTTGGAAGACCCTAACTGGCCTATTTTTGGATATATATAATCCTCTCATTTAAGCAAGTAGGTGACACACCTACTTGTCACCTAGCAGTCTGTGTAGTCTAGCAGAAACACACATATATCTATACTCTGATGTCATGTTACCAAATGGTAATGCGTTAGAAAAGACTTATATGTATTCAACTTGATGGATGGAACACCCCGTAACTCTAAGTATATTGGGAGAAAATCACAATTATATTTGACCCATATTTCGATAAAACTTATGAACGTAACATCTGATGACTTTCATCGATTTTTGTTCCACAACTCGCTTGACCTCAAAACATAACACACGACTATCATATGAATAAAATAACTCATAACAACCTTCTTATCATGTTAAGAACCCTAGTATCACCCCAAAGGTATGGGTTATAACATTCCCAACTCTTCGACTTTCAATAAAACATTATTTTCTTCAATTCCTTAGCATCTAAACCTCCCAACCCTCTTTGTACTTGTTTTTCATGATATTTAATATATGTATTATCCGAGGTAACATGATAACTTACTTATATACTTCCAAATATGATCTCATTTTTATCTTACATTAGTTTACTTACGATGCATTTTGACGTACAAAAATATGGGGTGTAACATCATGGCAGGTACCTTCAACCTTACACTAAAATTTCCCATGGCATGGGAAGTCAAAATAGCCTACGGAGAATAGCTAGTCATGAGGAAAATGTTTGTTGTCGATGAAGTGATCCCAGTGCCCACGGTCTTAATAGGGAAAATCAAAGAATCAACCAAAAAGGTATAGACTAAATAGAAATCAATGATGTTGGCCTCAGCCGAATCGAAGAGATTTGAAGAACAAGGAGTGGACGATGAGGATGACTATGGTGTTGCGAGATCATTCACCGCTCTCGATAACACTGACACCGTTGAATCAACGACCGAGGAGTTGGAGCACGTTATATTAATTGAGCAACTACCGGTTCAAAAGGTATACCTAGGCATGAGGTTAACCCCCGAGCTCAGTAAAAAACTTATTAATTTTCTTAAACAAAGCATGTCCAAAGTATTATTTCCCTTTGACTAACATCTATCGAATGATTGACGTGACGGTCGAGCACGAGATACTCAGCTTTCTCAACGCCTGCTCTGGGTATAACCAAATTCAAATGGATCCAGACGATCAAGAAAAGACTTTTTTCATAATAAAGTTTGGCACCTACTGTTATAACGTAATGCTGCTAGGATTAAAGAACACCAGTGCCATCTACCAATGCCTAGTAAACCAGATGTTCGAAGAACAAATAGTAAAATCAATGGAAGTTGATATTGACTCTATGTTGGTCAAGTCCCTGCGAGTAGAGGACTATTTGAAGCATTTGCAGAAAACCTTTGACATATTAAGGAAGTACAACATGAACCTAATCCAAAAAAAGTGTGCATTTTAGGTCGGTTTGGGCAAGTTTTTCGGGTGCATGGTATCCAATTAGGGGATAGAGATCAACATTGACAAAATGAAGGCCATAGAGGATATTAATGTAGTCGACAACATCAAGGCAGTTCAAAGGTTGACCGGGCGGATAGCTGCATTGGGCCAGTTCATCTCGAGATCGTCATATAAGAGCCATCGGTTCTTCTTACTATTGAAAAGGAAGAACAATTTTTCTTGGACTCCGGAATGCCAACAAGCTTTGGAAGAACTCAAAATTATACCTGTCGAGCCCCCCTTTGTTATACACTGCGAAGGCAGACAAATAATTGTACTTTTACTTACCGATTTTTTAGGTGTCGGTAAGTGGCGTCCTAGCCCGGGAGGAAGAAGGTACACAATTTTCTATTTATTATGTCAGTTAGGGCTAGGCATATATTGGGTAAAACTGATAACCCGAACCGTTAATTACTTATTGGGTTATTGGTATTGGGTTATTGGGTAAACGATTCGATAACGGGTAAAATAGAGTAAAGTTTCTATGAAGTATTAGACTAGTACCTTTGAGTGGACTACTAAAGTGGGAAATACACGGAACCATCGACTACACCATTGATCGACTGGTTTTACTGCAAATATGCCTTCGCCGGATTTAGGGGGTGATAATATCGGAAGAGCACAACCACTCATTATAAGCATTACTATGGTATTTTGTTTGGCACGAGTGGAATATGACGTTGAATATGCAGTTACGATAATTAAACAAATTGTCACGTATTTGCACGTTCATAAAATTACAATAGTTTCTCATAATTTACAACAGTATTGAACGAAACCGATAAAGGAAAGCATTAAGAGAAATAAAGAAAGGAAACAAAGAGCCAAGTTAGTTTCGTGGTAGAAAAAGGAATAAATACTTAAAGGCATTTAAACAAGTAAAGACATATAAAGAAGCATAAAGTCACAAATAGCATGAAATGGTAAAAGCCTTAAAGAACTCCCCAACAGAGTCTCCATGCTGTCGATGCCCACTTTTTCTTGCGAAATCGGATTTATGACATTTGGGCGGACAACTCATTTCCTTTTGGGAATTGGGTTTGAAATTTTGAAGAGTCGCCACCTAATGATTAAGTGCATTAGGACATTAAGAAGAAATTTGATTTAGAAAACCAGAGATTAGGTAAGGGCTTGAAATTATCTTGAGAGGAAGATGTTAAGCACCCCTCAAGATCCACTAGTGTGGTTCTTTGCCATGCTATAACTATGAATTTAAGTGCAAACAAGAATTACAAATACAGGGTAGTTTTCACATAATGGTTGCAAGCAATAAAAGAAGTTAAAGGGGTTGATGTTTGGGAAGAAAATAGTTTTGAAATTCTGAAAATAAACAAGTAAAGGGGAAGGGGTTTGCACATAATTTTTTGCGAGCAATTAAAATTAAGTTAATGAAGCAGAAATTTTGGGAAGAAAGCAGTTTTTTAAAGTTCTGAAAATAACCAAGTAAAAGGGAGGGATTTTCACATAATTGATGCAAGTAATTGGAGTAAAGAAAATTAAAGAAGCTGAAAATTGAGCAGTTTCTTTTAAAAATTTTGAAAAACAAACAAGTAAAGGGAAGGGGTCCTAGGTTTATAAATAATATGGATCACCCCACAAAACATCCGGTAACCATTTATATACGTGGTGTTATCGCGTGATCATCATATACATATCTACCCTTTCCCACCCCGTTAATGTATTAAACACGGAATGGTCTCGCTTTCCTATTGCATGCTACTACCCGCCCTAATCCTATCAGCCCCAGAGGTATTTTGGGCTACTAGTCCTAAAGGGAAGGGAAATTTGGCTTTTGTGATTTAAAAGAATAAAATTCTAAGGCGACAGTCAAAACATATATGTAACAGATACGGGGAAAAGCACATAACAAATAGAAAGGCTCAAACAGACCTCTAAAGAAACAAAAAGAAACATATAGTTTAGCATGTCTTTACACATACTGATTGGGGTCTGTTTAAATTTAAGAGTTGTGACGGACTGTTATAATACATATTTCAGATAAGAAGCCCAAATCAGGCCTGCCTGCTGGTAGTAATTAATAAGACCTGGTTTTAATTATAAGTTATCTTATGGCTTGCCTAAGTGTTAAACGAAACCTATAGACATGATCTCTATTAGTTCAGAAAAGAGGTATATTGATTTACGAAAAGAAGTTGACAATTACAATAACATAATTCTACGGTCGTTATTGTTGCTACTGGTTTTAGACTTTAAAGGGGATGGACGATTCAGATTTAGTTGTTCTATAGGCATGCTTTCTAGGTGTTACTGATTTTTAGAAATAATCGAAACAAAAGTGCAGAAAGTCCTGTATGCATGGTATCTAAATGTTGTTAGTTGTTTAAACTTATTAAACAGGTTTGCCTAGTGATAGATGCCGATGTAAGAATTCAGAAAGTCCTATAGACATGTTCTCTATATAATGCAGAAGTGCAGAACCTATAGACATGGTTTTTATATGAAATGCAGAACCTATATACATGATTTCTAGGTGAAATGCATAACCTATAGACATGATTTCTATATGAAATGCAAAACCTATAGACATGGCATCTATAAGTGCAGGAAAATAATAATCACCTATGAACATGATATCTGCCCCTTTTTGCATGCATGATTTACCCTTCCCCTTTTCACTAAAAGTCCCCAATAGTTATTACAAGTTATTACAGCCCAGAATGAATAAGAAAAGGTAAAATTTCATCATAGAAACTGAAAATTTTACAACCAAGGAGAGCCTGATTCAGGTTCCCTGCCTGAAGCATGAAATAAACCAATTCCAAAGACCAAAATCCAAAGCCTTTCTCGTTCGGGTGTGTCAGAGTTCCCAAGAGCCTCATAGACTCCGGGCAGTGCTTACACCCAAATACAAGATTGAGTCATAGTGCAGTGTGGAAGAGCCAACCCTCAAGTGTCCAAGTTGAGAGGGAGCTCAAGGTCCCAAGGCAAGGCTCATAGGAGGGGGGCAGAACTTAGAAACTAGGATAGAGTGTGAGTGCAATAGAGAAAGACAAGATAGGCTGGTGGCCATACCCAGCAATTGAAAGTGCAGGCACACCCTAAGCAGCCTATTAGCCACATTGTTTGGGAGTTAGGATCCCTTAAAGGATCAAGTTCAGACATGAGCAACAATTTGGATGTTGCCATGTTCTGAACTTAAACTCAAAATACATAGAGGGGAATAGGGTTACAGGGATTCACAGTCGGAACATGTTCAAAGAAATTGTTGATTAACATTAAACATAGGCAGTAATACAGACAGGGGTGTAGGGATTCACAGTAGAAATATATGCAAAAGAATTGACTTGCTAATTAATATTAAACATAGGTAGTAAAACAGATAGGGATGTAGAAACTGTAAAGTAAACACATTGGGATGAGGCTAAAAACTAAACTACAACATACTAGTTTCAGGGATGCAAGAAAAGAAAGTGGTAGTCTTGTAATGCCAAAGTGCAAGCAAGCAATCAGAACACTATGATTTTAGAAGAGAACTTTGAGAATGTGTGATTGAAAGTTGGTCGTATTAACCGTGTCTGATATGTTAAATAAGGTCATGTATTTATAGTATAGAAAGCAAGCAGAAATAGGTAGGAGAATAATTTGAAAAATCAATTACAAAAGGTTTCCCTTTGATTAAGGGATTCTAATGTCAAATTGGTAAAATAATTAAGGAAAGAAGTTGATCAAACACTTTTCCAAAGCAGTACAAAAAGGGTAAATACATAGAGATTTATTTAAGGAAAAGGTTTGATAGAACACGGTTTGTGCAAAATAAGGAAAGGTAATCAATTAACATACAGTAAAATCAGCAATTGAAGATTTCATGTGAATGAACCAAGTTAGGAAGATGGAAAAAATCTTGACTTAAGCAAAAGGATTCTGAATCAAACATAAGTTGGAAAACCCTTTTCATAAGAAAGAATTAGTCACATATAAAACATGCAGCCATGCTTAAATACGAAGAACTATTATGCTAATCAGTAGAAGAGTCAAGCATAGAAAAACTCAGTCACAAACAAAGAAGTTCAAGCTTAGTTCATTATGAGGGTCCGAGGTTCCAAAATAGAACCCTAGTCCAAACACAAGATCAAAACTCGTCAAAACACCCAAATTCTAGGGTTTCTACTTAGAATCAGATATAGAGACGAGGAGGCAAGCAATTGAAACATGCTCAAAGATCTCTTTCAGAGACTCATGAAAAAAACAAACAGATACAATAGCGAGTTTGAAACAACAAAGTGAAGAAACTAATTTGAAGCATATTGAGGGTAGAGCGAACATGTTTAAGAAAACTTGGTATTTAAACAAGTCCAGAAGAGAGAAGAGGTGGTATAACACTTAAGAAAATAGTAGACGAAACATGTTTAAAGAGAACTCAAACAAATTCCAGCAAAAGGCAGGCAAGGAACTTAATAACTCAGTAGGAGACACATATAGTGGGAGAACACAAAATTGCCAGAAAAGTATATCCACAAGACATATAGAAGAAACATAGTAGGACGAACATGTAAGCGTGTTGTAGAAACATAATAGAAAGACAAAGCACAGAAGAACAAAAACATAACAAAATAGCAAAAACGCCTGCGTGACAAATATACACAAAGAAAAAGGAAAAGAATAGTCGAACAAAAACATTTTTAGATTTCAAAAACCCTAAGTCTGAGAGAAGTTATTTTTTGAAGAAAAAAAATTAGGGAAAACATTTAAGAACTCAGGTAAAGCACAGATATAGAACAGATTTAAGAAGATATATAGAGAAAACCTCGAATAGCTAGGGTTTAAGAGGAACCCTAAAGCGAGAAAGGCTTGGAAAAGTTCTGATCTGAGTCGGATGAGTCAGAACCAGGCTCGAAATACTTTGGATACGCCGGAGCTAAGCTGGAGAAGCCATACAACCTTGAATCAGAGAAGATATGAATGGACACCATCGAGGTCAGACCTCGAAACATTAAACACCAAGCATTCAAGAGCAGAGGGAGGTGAGCATAAGCCATCCATGGCATGAGAAGCCATGAATTTTGGTAAGTTTGCGGTTGAAAATAGTAGAAGGCAATTAGGATTTCAAGAACATTCAATAGAGTTTTAGAGATGAAGGGTATTCAGAGGCGACGTCTCTGGAGGAAATGAGTAGGGTTATGGGGTTTGGGGAATCAAAATGATCAACGGCCTGAATTAAAAGAATGACCGAGCGGGTTGTATTAATGGGATAAGGGTCGGATTATTTTTAGGGTTTGGGCTGGTCCGAAATTGGGTTAATTAGGGGATCAATTTGGCTATAATTGAAATAAAAATTGGCCAGACTTTAAATAGCCAGTTTTTCCTTTCTATTTTATAAAAATAGTAAAAAATTATTTTGAATGAAAATTAAAAGTACTGAATCAATTAATAATATATTAATATTAATTTAAAAATATTGAAACCAATTTCATAATTATAAAATATTATTTATTCTCAAAATAGGCTAAAATTGCAATTATATGCAATTTGACTTTTAAAATATCAAGTAAATTTGTAAAATGTATAAAAATTACTATAGCTATATTTTGGTATAAACATGAGAATAAAACAATTTATTTACCAAGATAATAATTTTGGGAATAATGATTGATTTTTATAATGCTAAAATGGGTAATAAATTAATTTA
This sequence comes from Nicotiana glauca, assembly GCA_026770625.1. NCBI lineage: Eukaryota > Viridiplantae > Streptophyta > Magnoliopsida > Solanales > Solanaceae > Nicotiana > Nicotiana glauca. The sequence goes on from MU769266.1 coordinate 121,544, forward strand.
AAAATCTTTTAAAAATTGGGAAAATACTAAAACACGTAGGCCTATTTATATATGCATATATATAGTATTTGAATGTATTTTGCATATAGAGATAGACGGGAAAAAATTGGGTATCAACAATTGCCCCTCTTTATCCGGGAATGATTGAAGAGTTATCGGGTAAAGATATTTGACCGAACGGAATGGTTTGAAGCGATTGACCGTGCTCAGGTTCCTGAGCTGCCTACATATCCCTAGTCTTACAGGAATCAGGCCTTATGTAGTTTAGGATCCATCGGCGGAATATGCCGATGGAATTCTTTCAAGAACGGACGCGATATTCAGGTTTGGGATGGATGGTTAAGGTCTAATAGGGCTGCGGGAACCAGAGTGGGATTGCTTCTGCCGAGATGGCCATTGCTTGCTGGTTTACCTGCAAATAAATAATATGCACATATACTGTGCATAAATTTAAACATGATGCAATTTGTCGTCGGACCATGAATGATATCTTTGGACGGTTAGGATGACATCCTCGGACCATAATGTCCTAGGCCATGAAGCATAAAGGATTTGTAGTCCATGAAATGATGCTCCCGGGCCATGAGAATGATGTCTCTGAGTGATGATGCCTTTGAAAAATGATATGCAAAAGATAAAAGGGGTCCTCAGGCCATGGCATGGCGTTCTCGGGCTATGCGAATGGTGCCTCTGAATGAGGACGCCTTTGGACAATTTGGCAGTCCTTCAGCCCATGAAATGCAATTGGTGGCGATCTTTCAGCCCATGAAAACGTAAATAAAGTGGTGATATTTCAACCGATGCAAGACATAAGTAAAGGTGGCGCTATTTCAGCCATGCAAAACGTAAAATAAAGGTGGAGATCTTTTAGCCATGCAAGATTTAAATGAAGGTGGCGCTATTTCAGCCATGAAAAATGTAAGTAAAGGTGGCAATCTTTCGGTCATGCAAAAAATGTAAATAAAATGGAGATCTTTCAGCCGATGCGGGATGAAGTGGCAATTTTGCAGCCGATACAGATGGAGACAGAGCTTAGTTTCAGAAGGCAGAATGGTAGCCTTATGCAATGTAGGAAATGCAGATGGAGGTAGAGCTTAACCTCAAAAGGCAGAATAGTAGCCTTATGCCATGCAGGAAATGCAGATGTAGACAAAGCTTAGTCTCGAAAGGCAAAATAGTAGCCCTATGCAATGCAGGAAATGTAGATGGAGATAGAGCTTAGTCTCGAAAGGTAGAATAGTAGCCTTATGCAATGCAAAAAATAAAGATGGAGGTAGAGCTTAACCTTGGAAGGCAAAATAGTAGCCTTATGCAATGCAGGAATGCAGATAGAGACAGAGCTTAGTCTCGGAAGGTAGAATAGTAGCCTTATGTAATGCAAGAAATGTAGATGGAGGTAGAGCTTAACCTCGGAAGGCAGGATAGTAGCCTTATGCAATGCAAGAAATGCAGATGGAGGTAGAGCTTAACCTCGGAAGGCAGATAGTAGCATTATGCAAGAGATAAAACCTAATAGTAATAAAAATTCTTAGCTGATAGCTGGTAGCTGATTGTGATATTACAGCTGCTAGGGACATTGTGTGCAGATAGCAAATGCGAATAGGTGTGACGGTTCAATATGATTGCATAATATATTTAGTGATTTTGTGACTTGGGTGCCTACATCCAAAGAAAAATCATGAGTTTTATAAAAGGGAAAGGTTAGTTCATGTCCTCGCTGACTTTGCTTGACCTGCTCGGCTCTGATCTGATGACATAGTATGTATCATAGGGGAAGCATTGCTGAACAAAGTGATTTCGATAGTAAATATGCATAAGTTTGTTAAATGATATGAAATAAGTATATAAAAATAGTTTTTAGATGAACCGACGATTGTGACGTGGTTCAGGGAATTGCAACCTCTCTCGCTTCAGAATTTTGAGGGTCCTTCTCAAATTCTACCCCATTTTACTAGGTTGTTGCTTCTGACGGTTGCTTGCGATGATCGGCTGAAGTTACTTCGGAATTTTGAAAGGTCCTCCTCAAAATTCTGCCTCAATTTCCAATTGCGGGGGAAATAAAATTTTATTTAATTGGACCGAACGTATAAGGCTGCCTACGTATCCCCTCTTAAACGGGAATCAGGTCAGACGTAGTTCAAATTACACAAGGAAATCATAAATGGTTACACATAGTATCATTTAACTGCATCTGAATTGATTGGTTTTAGCCAAACTTACCCATCCATTTTTGCAAGTATGAGGGCTCCTTCTGTCAGAACCCAATGAATCATGTATGGACCCTTCCAGTTAGGAGAGAATTTCCCTTTGGCTTCATGTTGATGCGGGAAAATTTTCTTTAACACCAGCTGCCCCAGTGTGAACCGCCTTGGTTTGACTCTCTTGTTGAAGGATAGGGAAATTTTGTTGATAGAGCTGACCATGGGAAATTGTGTTCATTCTTTTCCCATCTATAAGAGCCAACTGCATCGTGGAGTTCCGCTTTTTGTATGATCCTAAGGGAGGGAATCTCTACCTCGGCAGGAATGACCGCTTCTGTATCGTAAACCAGCTTGTATGGAGTTACCCGGTTGATGTGCGGACTATCGTATGGCACCCCCAATAAAGCAAATGATAACTTATCATGCCATTGTTTATGCTTTTCTACCATCTTTCTCAGTATCTTCTTGATGTTCTTGTTGGCGCCTTCTACAGCTCCATTCATCTGAGGCTTATAAGCTGTGGAATTCTTGTGTTTGATCTTAAAGGTTTCACACATAGCTTTCATCAAATCACTGTTAAGATTGGAGCCATTTGTCAGTAATGATTGATTCTAGAATCCCGAATCGACAAACGATACGGTCATGGACAAAGTCTGCCACGACTTTCTTAGTCACTGCTCTGTAAGATGCTGCTTCAATCCATTTGGTGAAATAATCAGTTGCTACTAGGATAAACCTGTGGCGATTTTATGCGGCAGGTTTGATTGGTCCGATAATATCCAATCCCCATGCGGCAAACGGCCATGGCGAGCTTGTTGCGTTAAGCTCATTTGGAGGCACCTTTATCATGTCGGCATGTATCTGGCAGTGGTGGCACTTTCGGACATACTGGATGCAGTCCGTCTCCATAGTCATCCAAAAAAAACCTGCCCGGAGTATCTTCTTGGCTAAGACAAAATCGTTCATATGTGGTCCACAGGTCCCGGCATGAATTTCCTCTAGCAGTTTAGATGCTTCCTTCGCATCGACATACCTTAGTAATCCCAAATCTGGAGTCCTCCTATTTAGGGTTCCTCTTTTGTGAAAGAAATTATTGGACAATCTCCGAAGCGTGCGCTTCTGAGTAGTATTTGCAAGCTCTGAGTATTCTCCTTTTGCCAAATATTCCTTGATGTCATGAAACCAAGGCTTTCTGTCTACTTCTTCTTCGACATGAGCACAGTAAGCTGGCTGATTGTAGATCTTTACGGGAATAGGATCAATGAAATTCTTATCTGGATGTTGTATCATAGAGGCTAGGGTAGCCAATGCATCGACAAACGCATTCTGGACTCTGGGAACATGTTGGAATTCCGTCTTTGTGAACCTCTTTCTCAACTCCTGTACATGATGAAGGTATAAGAGTATCTTGGAGTTCTTGGTTGCCTATTTTTCTCGGACCTGATGTATAAGAAAGTCTGAATCTCCGATTACTAGCATTTCTTGGATGTTCATGTCAATGGCCATCTTGAGCCCTAAGAATCAGGCTTCGTACTTGGACATATTATTAGTGCAAGGGAACCTAAGCTTGGCGGATACCGAATAATGATGGCCGGTTTCTGACACTAGGACTTCTCCTATACCAACTCCTTTGAAATTTGTTGTACCATCGAAAAACATCCTCCAACCATTATAGTATTCTGCAATGTCTTCTCCTACAAATGATACCTCCTCATCAGGAAAATACGTCTTCATGGGTTTGTATTTTCCATCCACAGGATTTTCCGCAAGGTGATCTGCTAGTGCTTGTCCCTTGATTGCCTTCTTAGTCACGTAAACAATGTCAAATTCACTCAATAGGATTTGCCACTTGGCTAGCTTGCCAGTGGGCATGGGCTTCTGGAAGATGTACTTCAAAGGATCCATCCTTGATATAAGATACGTAGTATAAGCACAGAAATAGTGCCTCAACTTCTGAGCTACCCAAGTCAGAGCACAACAGGTGTGTTCCTACAGAGAATACCGGGCCTCGTATGGGGTGAACTTCTTACTGAGATAATAAATGGCTTGCTCATTCCTCCCTATTTCATCATGTTGCCCCAGAACACATCTGAATGCTCTATCTAATACTGCAAGGTAGAGTTAGACTCGGACGGGACCAAAAATGGCAGTGTTGATGCGTACTTCTTGATTCTGTTGAAGGCCTTTTGGTAGTCATCGGTCCATTTGGTAGCGGCTTCCTTCTTCAGCATCTTAAAGATTGGCCCACAGATGACAGTAGATTTTGCTATGAATCGGCTGATGTAGTTAAGTCTCCCTAAGAAACTCATCACTTCTTTCTTGTTCTTTGGCGGTGGTAATTCTTGAATATCTTTGACCTTTGATGGATCCAATTCTATCCCTAGTCGACTCACAATGAACCCAAGTAGTTTTTTGGCTGGTACCCCGAATGCACACTTTGCGGGATTTAGTTTTAGGTTGTATCTTCTCAGTCTGTTGAAAAACTTCCTCAGATCTCCCATGTGATCAATGTCTTTCTTGGACTTAATGATGATATCATCCATATATACTTCGATCTCCTTATGTATCATGTCATGGAAAATGGTGGTCATGGACCTCATGTAGGTGGCCCCTGCATTCTTTAACCCAAACGACATCATCTTGTAGCAATACATCCCCTACGACGTAATGAAAGCTATTTTCTCAGCATCCTCTTCATCCATCCATATCTAATGGTACCCAACAAAACAATCAACAAATGACTGCAGCTCATGCTTGGCGTAGTTGTCAATCAAAATGTGTATATTCGGCAAGAGGAAGTCGTTTGTTGGACTGGCCCGGTTGAGATCCGATAGTCGACATAGACTCTGACCTTCCCATTCTTCTTCGATACTGGCACAATGTTGGCAAACCATGTCGGATACTCTACTACCCTGAGAACCTTAGCTTTGACATGCTTAGTGACCTCTTCCTTGATTTTCAAACTTATATCTGGCTTGAACTTTCTGAGCTTCTGATTTACTAGTGGACAGGCCGAATCAGTCAGCAATTTGTAAGCCATAATGGATGTGCTCAGACCAGTCATGTCATCATACGACCAGGCAAATATGTCCTCATACTGTCTTAGAAACTCTGTATATTCTTCCTTCGCTTATGGTGACAAATGAACGCTATTCGTGTTTCTTTGATGTTTTCTGCATCTCCTAGGATGATGATTTCGGTCTCGTCCAGGTTAGACTTAGGTCTATTCTCAAAATTCTCAACTTCTTTAACAATTTCTTCCGGTATATCATCCTCCTCTGAATCAATGTCCATTTGTGGCATTGTCTCATGGCAGGTCATAGTTATTGGTTCATCAAGATAAGTAATAGTTATGCTGTATACGTAAAGTAATGAGAGAAAATAATAAGAGTAGGATTTATAAGAAAATTGAAATGCTTTGATAAATTCCATAAATGTTTTGAACATTGGAGCTCTTTCTTGTAAAAACAAAAGTGCAAAAAGAAAGTAAATTAGTAAAATAAAACAGTGCATGGTACTTGTTCAGCCTTGATACCTCGAGGCATGCCGGGCTCTGGTGGTTCTGATGGTCCAGTTGTTGAGGCATGATCCTCAGCTTACAGCCTGTATGGATGGGCCTTCCTGCCCTCCTCCTAAAAAATAACACAGCAATCCATGTCATCATCTTCTAGGAACAAGTTCCCCATTGCTGCTAGTGCTTCCTCTTTTTCTGACCCATAGATAACCTCAGCCGGATGAAAGGTCTGCTCCAAATTGGGTATCAGCTGCTCCAATGGATAGTAAGGCCCGCTCCAGGGTGGTGACCATTACTTGAATTCTCTCCAGGTATATTCATATTCCAATCCGAAGGTGCTGCCGTATTTCTTGAGCTTGATGGGCTTAGTGATTCCTTGGAGATTCTTGCCAAGTCCCTTGCTAGGTTCATATCCGCTCTAGTTCAATATGCTTTCTATTTTGTTGTCCCACCATTTATCCTTATCGATGGTGTTGACTCGTTTGATGTGGTGATAAGTTTTCCTGCCTATCCTTCTTCTTCCTCCAATTGTTGGGACGGTCTGGCGACTATATATGGGATTGCTACTGTCGCCATTAATGATCACCTCCTGGTGATTCCACTCAAACTTCACTGCCTGATGTAGTGTTGATGCCACGGCCCCGGCGGTATGAATCCATGGTCATCCCAACAATAGATTGTAAGATGTTGGCACGTCTATCACTTGAAAATCAACATCCAACCAAGTAGGCCCCATCTGCAAACATAAGCTAATCTCCCCAATAGTGGGCCTTTGAGAGCCGTCGAAAGCCTTAACATTGATGGCCCCATCCTTGATTTTATGCAGCCCTTTTCCTAATGTCCTGAGTGTTACCAGCGGACAAATGTTGAGACTGGACCCCTCATCAACTAGGATCTATAAAATAATCTTCGCACTGTACGGTGATGTGTGATGCCTCGTTGTGACTCAATCCCTCCGGTAGCAGCTCATCTTCATGAAAAGTGATCTTGTGACTTTCCAATACCTAACCTGCCATGTTAGCCATCTCTCCACTGGTGATGTTGCTTGGTACATATGCCTCACTCAGTACTCTTAACAAGGCATGCTTGTGTGCATCGGAACTCTGTAGCAAAGAAATGATAGAAATCTACGCTAGTGTCTTGTTCAGCTGATCAATGACTGAGTATTCCTTTCCTTGTATCTTTCTCCAAAGATCATTGAGTCCAATTTCAGCAATGGCTTGTCGACCGGAGGTCAGCTTACTTGATTCAACCAAGTTTTCCGGGGTATAAACCCTGCCGGTTCTTGTCATACCTTGTACAACAACTGTTTTCCCAAACTTGGCTTTCCCCTTCCTTCCTGCTTCAGCTGTGTAGTCCCATGGTATGGCTTTTGTGTGGAATGGTGTTACGGCTGTCATTGCTACTGGAACGGAAGTTAATACAACAATTTCAAATGGCTCAAGCGCCTTTGAGGACCCGAACTTGACCTCTATTGGTGTTAGCATCTTTGTAGAGGCTAGTGTTTCAAACTAAATTGGTATGGACATGTTCACCTTGGCATCTTTAGAAGGATGAATTTGGACTAGAATCAGATTAAGGGTGACTATTGGTTTCTTTGGATCGTCGCCTTCTATTATCATACCAATTAATCCTTTGGGATCCCAATCATCCTCTATTTTAATAATATGAACACCTCCACCTTTGTGCTCCGGTAGAGGGTTATTGCGAACATTCGGGGCTGGCTCCTTTGCTACGATGATCTTGTTGTCAATCAAAGCCTGAATCTTATCCTTCAGAGAGAGGCATTCATCAATGGTGTGCCCTTTCATGCCAAAATGGTATGCACACGTTTTATTTGGGTTGACCCATTAGGAAGGGTTTTTAGGGGTTATAGCAGGGATAGTAGTGACATAACCAGCAACTTTAAGTCTTTCATACAGCTGGTCAATTGGTTCAGCAATGGCGGGATACTGTTTGGGAGGTTTGCGGTCGAAATTTGGTGGGGTCTAGGAAATTTTCGGTGAGGGGGAGGTGATTGATAGTGTGGTTGTTCAGTGTTGTAGGCTTGGTACACGTGTGCGGGCTGGGAATATCAGGGTGAAGTAGGTTGGTATATAGGAAGTGGAGGCGATTGATAGGTAGGCGGTGGGGCTTTTTAGGAAGGTGCGGGTGTTTGGTAATTTGGAGTTGTTTGATATGTAAGTGGAGGTATTGGGTAAGTTTGGTATTTGATAGGTGATTTGGTTCTCTGTGCAACGATTACGACACCTACGTCCCTTTTCTTGGACGTACCACCAGACTATAGAGCCTTGTTGGTGGCTTGCAAAGCTTCAAAGTTTGTAACCGTACCACTTTTTATACCTTCCTCGATCCTTTCTCCTAGCTTGATGATGTTAGAAAATTTATGGTTTTCGATCAACATCAGTCTTTCATAATATTGCGGATCCTGAGCCCGGACAAAAAACTTGTTCATTTGTTCTTCCCCTAAAGCAAGTCGAACCTTAGCAGCCTCTAATCTCCAATGGGTGGCATACTCGCGGAATGATTCTATGTATTTCTTCTTTAAATTCTGAATGCAAAACACATCCGGTCCATTTTCCATGTTGAACCTGAACCTATCCATGAAGTTGGACGTCATACTAACCCAGTTTGACCACTTTTTTGGGTCTTGGCTAATGTACCAGGACAGAGCATCTCCTTTTAAGCTCCTCATAAAAAGCTTCATGTGGATCTTCTCATCTTTTCCTACTCCGACCAGTTTGTCGCAGTATGTCCTCAAGTGAATCCTGAGATCCCCTATACAATCAAACATTTCAAACTTGGAAGGTTTGTACCCCTCGGGCAGTTCGACATCGGGCAGTATGCATAAATATTCATAGTTTAGCTTCAATTCCCTTACTACCTTCAACGCCTTGAATTTTGGTGGTCAACTTCTTAAGCTCTTCGGCCAGATTTCTAATGAGCAAATCCTTATCATTGGACTCGGGTGTGCTTGAGATGGGCTGGGTGGAGTGTGGCACGGTCTCCATGTAGATGGGGGTGTTGTGTTGGGTGTGGCAGGGGTTATTTGTGGAGTTCAATGGTTCAGGGATGAGCAGTGGAGTGTTGTTGGAAGTGTGGCAAGTATTGCAGTGGTGGTGAGGAGCGGGTTGCTTTGGGAAGTTTTGCAGAGGTATGGGATTCTGAGTATTTGGGAAGATAGATTTTGGAGTAGTGAGGGAAAATGATAGACTTGCCAAATTCCGGACTTGATCAAGCTTTTCTTGGAATTTTAGTAGTTTTTGTTCTATCTGAGAGGCATTTTCCTTGGGGACCATGGCACCACGAGGGACCTCTACCCGTTCAGCTGAGTTGTTTGAATCTTCCATTTTTCTTTTGCTTTTGTGCTTGACAGGACTGTGAGGAGGAGTAGGTGGAGGGCCCCTAGATCTTGTAAAGTATGTTGATATTGCAAGAGTTCACGAACTAACCTTTGGGAAGGGGAATAAACAAAAAGTAAAACAAAAGGTGACAAGTTAGTAAGGATTATAAGAAAAGGATTTTGCAATATTTAAACACGTAGTGCTGAAATATAAAGCGTGTCCTAATTTAGGGGACCTCGTTGTGCTCAAGGTAGGCCTAGCGACAAGTAAATTTGGAGAACTTAGAATGCTAAATGGCTCATTTATTGATAAAAAGGTAGACGAATCCCAAAACGACACTAAATAACAGGAAATAAAAATGTCACTAGTGGCCATAGGCTTTATTACATTTCTCAAAGCAAAAAAGGAAAAGCTCCTATCTATTTGGTCCCAGAAGGACCTTCCCCAGACTCGGCAGTGTTAGATCCCTCGAACAGCTCTCCCAGCTCGCGCAATCCTAGCAACATGTAAGCTCTGGCTAGATGTCCTCCTTCATTCCCTTCAGCAACTTGGCAGTCTTCGACCCTCTTTAGAAACTTCTTTTCCAGTTCCACTATACCTCGCTCCAAGAAGATCAGTCGTTTGTTGGCGCCGATAGCCATATCCTTCCATTCTTCAATTAGTTTTGATTGGCTTCTTGTATTTCACAGTGCTTATTTTCACATTCCCGCATCCTCTTGCGCAGTTCATTGTACTTTACTTGTGCTTCAGCCTTTTCATTGATGATTCTGTGACCCGAACAAACCCAGGTTGACCCAAACCATTGTGATTGTCCTCCAGCCAGCCTGAATAATGTGTGGTAAGACCAACATGGTAGCGATCTGGTTCGATGGTGTCTTTTCCCAAGATAATTTTGCAGTGCCACATATGCTGAGCCTTGCACCTGTACGAACTATCCTCATTCTGGAAGTCAGCCCGGAAGTGACTTATCTTGTCGACCCTTGGTATAACCTGCTTCCTATCTGTGAGAAAATGATTTTTTCCTTATATGAATTACTCCCATAATTTCAAAACAAAATAATTTCTTTTCATCATTTGCAATTTTGTGGATTTTTGTGGCATTTATGTTAATTGTTTGTATTTTTGTCTGTGCATTTTAATTAGTGAAAAATACAAAAAAAAAACTATGTTGCATTTGCATTTAGGGGTTTGACTTTACATATTTAAGAATTAATTATTAAGTATTTATTTTATAAAGAGGGAAATCACACAAAAATAGTTTATTTTTACATTTTAATTTTAGTTTGGAATTTTGGTAGTATTCCTTTTAATTTGGTTTTAATTAGGTGTAGTAAGTATTAGATGTAGTAATTAATTTAACTTGATAGGATAATGTGATTAGGAATTAATTTAGGTTTTTTTTAATTTTATTTTTATTTAAAAATAATTTAAAAGAAATCAAAAAAATGAAAAAAAAGAAGAAAAAAGAAAAATGAAAGAAAAAGAATTAAGGAAGACAAGTTTTGGGCTGTTTGTTAGCCTGCTCAAGCCCAAACCAATGACCCACACCCAAATGAACCCCCAATCCCAAAATATTCCTCCCAAACCCGTCCAGCCCAACCATGCCCAACCCGGTCCAAGTGGTCAGTCCCTAGACCGTTGAAACGACGTAGTATAGGGGGTTACTACGTCGTTTCAAGTTCTCTAATGTCAAAACGATCTGAGACCTTCACCCCTCATCATCCAACGATTGTGGATCTACCTCTTATTTTAATCAAAACTGTCTGAAAATTTGGGTAACCTAAGACACATGTCTCATCTTCTCTCTCACCTGTCTATCTTCTGCCATTACTAGCCGCCACCGGAAATCGCCCCACGGCGGCGGTGAGTCTCCAAATCACCCCAAATTCATACCAGGAAACTGCCGGACTTTGCTAAATCATGTCTTTTCCCCCGTTTCCCAAAACACCCAATGGAATCCCTCAAAAATTTTCAATCTAAAAAGCCAGAATCGTCGAGCTTTTGCTTCTTCAATTCTTTTCGTCTATTTTGGCATATTGTGAGTCAAAATTAACGTTAGTTAATGGCTTTGTTAAGAACCGTTGATTAGTGTGAGTTTTGACTCACCTCAGATTTGTCGAGGTCTGGTCAAATTTCCTGTGACTAGGCAGAGTGCTTTCCAGTTTGATTCTTCGTTTTCAGGAATGGTATTTTCCTTCGCTTAGGTCGTTGATGTTCATTTCTTCTTATATTTCATCCTCGTCTGTGTATGCCCTTTACTTTTCCATTTTTGTTTCATTTTTATGCTTGCATGGTTGGTCCCAGATTTGTAATGGCTTGGGATTCTTAGTTTGAAAACATTTTCATTTTGTTTTGAACCCAAATTTCACGAGCCTTTGAGACTCTATGGGTTGGCTTGTGAAAATGTGGTCTCTTTCAATGATAAAAGAAGCTTCGTGAAAATTAAAAGGCCCGGGAAGGATTTAATTTGGGGTTATTTGATCCCATTAGCTTGGGTCAATCGTATTCAAGCTCTGTTTGGCATGAGAGGGTAATTTTCAGAGTTTAAAAGGGTTCTAAAAGGGTAATCTAGGTAATTGGCTTAGGGAATCTATATGTAACTAACTAGGAAGCTTCTAGGAAGCTTGGGTGGGGGAGTAATATGAAAATATGACATTTAAACTAGGGATTGCTGAGCTAAAACAAAAATTTAAAAGGGGGCAAAGAGCAAAAGTCTAAAATCTACTACTGCACTAGTCCCTTGCCTTGCAAGACAGACCCAAGAGACCTAAGAGAGTTAGAAAAAAAATCATAAAAACACAAAATAAAAACTGCTATTGTTTCATCGAATTTTGAGTGATTTTTAATTTCTTTTCAACCTCTGAAATTCCTTCGAATCACTTGAATGGAAATGGATTGAGCCTAGTCATCAAAAACTTTGTTTAAAGTTTGGCTGGGTCGTGGGTTATTTGACATTTATTAGTTGGAGCTGGTTATATATCATTCCTAGGGTTTTGAGCTATTTTGGCTGACTGTTTGTTGTTGACTACTGCTGTATATGTGCTGATTATTCACCCCTATTTTCTTTCAAATTTCCAGGTACCTTCTCAGCTCATGATTGAGGTTTGAGTGTTGAACATGTAAAAGAGCTGAAATTTTGTTAAATGAAGACCCCATTTGATGCTGATTTCCCCTTTCCTTTTACTATGGCCATGTCCTGTAATTAGATTTCTATTTATAGATGTTAATTAAGGTTTTTTTCCTCTGAAATTGGTTATATGAAAGTGATTTGCAGTAGCATTTTGCATCTGTATTAATAAGTGAACAATGGACTTAAATCATTTAGAGTTATGTTTGATAATTGGGTTATAGAAATTGTTAGTTTCCTGTTGAGAACCATTCAGTTTCTAGTCTTGCAGGGCTGAATATTGGACTATGTGTGTATTGGTTTATGCAAATGAAGCTTTGTGAGCATGATTGTCATGAGTTTAGAATTTAAGATTCATGTTTAAATTACTCCTATAAATGACGTTAGTTAGAAGGTTGATTCCAGTCATGATAAATCTATGATTGATCTGGAGTCATTTGACCTTCAATTTGCAATTTTATTGTGTTCAATCTTGTATCATTGCCCTACCAACGTAATATATTATTAAATTGGTTTCTGCTTTGGGCCTAACTTAGGCCATTTTTTTAAGTCATTGAGTTGGGCCAGCTTTTAAGCAATGGGGTATGTCTTTGGGCCCAATGCTCTTTTGCTTCCACCCACTCGTCTTCCCTTTTGGGCTGTGGGTTTATGATGGATATACTTCAAGTTTAGTCTTGGTTTTCATGTTTTTTTTTACTTAAGTGCTTTAATATGAAGTCAGAATCCAGTGTGTGAATTAAAGCTACTCTAAATCTTAAGTCATTTTCTTTATTAGCAATTCATATTAGTGCTTTTAAGTAGTAAAACAATATTCGAATGCTGAAGGTTATTTATTTGGGTTGTGATTTCAGCCCCGTAACGTCAAGCCCTTTTCTGATGTTCCTGGTTCTGGGTTTAACTTTGGAGGTCATTTGTGGCTTCTACTTGTTGACTAAATGACCATAGGGAACCTTTAGCTATATTTAGTGTTTAATTAAGCCCATTAAGTAGATTGAGGTGAGCTGTGTTGATATAAATAGTTTATGACCTTCGTATTAATTTCATAACTTAGATAATCAAAACGATTAATATTCGTAGAAAAGCCTTTAGGGCAGTTTAAAATACAATTGTGATTCTGTATACATCCGCGTAACATAATTACGATTTTAAAAACAAAACCGAAGTATGCGTTCGCACAACTTCGGCTAAAAATTTTCTTAATAATAATAAAAGCATTATTAATTGTGGACATGTTCGCGTGACATGATTTTGGACGCGCCAAACAAATGCGTACATGTACGCGTGACCCGTTTCAAGATAATTTTCTTAATTAAAAGCGGCAAAAGGTAAATGCACATAGGTTCTTAAATCAGTAATTAAATAATTTCATATGCCAAGTATGGTCAAAGCGACCGTGCTAGAACCACAGAACTCAGGAGTGCCTAACACCTTGTCCCGAGTTAACAGAATTCCTTACCCGAATTTTTTTTCGTGGACAGTAATACAGAGTCAACCTTTTCCTCATCTCGGGATGTGAACTGGTGACTTAGGACACCATAAATATCCGAAGTGGCGACTCTAAATTTTTAATAAAATAAATCCCGTTTTGATTGTTACTTCAAGTTGGAAATAAATCCCTTATTATACCCTTTTTGGGGGTATAGTAAAAAAGGAGGTGTGACAGCTCTGGCGACTCTGCTGGGGAAAAGAACCCAGAATCTCTGGTTCAGGGTACAAGAATTCGAGCTCGTTTTATGATTTTTACTTGGCTTTATTTATTGTTCATATTACTATATTTTGTGAACCTCTGTGCTAAATGTTATCTGTTTACCGCTTTAATATTGTTGAATTATATATAATTTTCCTCGTACGCCACCCCTTCTAAGTCTTCTGAAAATGGCGCATACGTTCGCGTAGCCCGCTTTTTCTGTAGAAAGTATGCCAAATAGGGGCAGACTTTAGTGCTCCAAGAACGTCACCCCCTCCTCGGCCCCACTTGTCCGCTCAGGTACCCCAAGTCTAGACCAAAACCCTAGGATTTATACTTAGAAAAATACAGCTTCATGCTAGATCCCTAGTAGGAGCGCTTGTTTGCATCACATGCATTTGACATAGGGGGCCTAACATAGGGGTTGGGTTCTTCTAGGACAGGTGTACCTAAAATAACAGACCATCCTGATGCATTCTATGTGCTATGTGAAAATTTATTTGTTTCGACTTACATGCTGACCGGCTAGGGAAAATAAAGCAAAAAGGAAAACCAAGAGTGATGTAAGGAAGAAATAAAGCCCGATTCTAAAGAAAAACCCAATATTTGAAAAAAGAGTCAAAACTGACCGAACTACGCAGGTCTGGTTCTCACCGGATGTGGGATACGTAGGCAACCTACATAAGGTTCGACCTTAATTTTGAAAAAAAAATAAAAAAAAGAGAATCAGGGGTCAAGTAACTGTAATTTGGAGTTTTGGTCAAAATAAGCCGATTCAGCTTCGACAATATTTTAAACCGTTCTTGCTGAGATAGCCTTAGAGTATTTTTGAGTTGTCAGAGGGCTATTTTCGTAAACGAAGTTGATACCCAATTTTTTGCTAAGTAATTTTTATATACCCAAATATTTCCAAAATAGCATACTGGTACATATATAAGCACACCCAAGAGTTTTGGCATTTTTAATAATTTTTAAAACCAATTTATTGCCTATTTTAATACAACAAAATCCAATAATTGTTTTCAAAATTATCATTTTGGTGAATAATTTATTTTTTTTCACATTTACACCAAAATATAATTAAGGTAATTTTCACATATTTTTACGAGTTCATTTGGTATTTTTAAAGCTAAATTGCACATAGTTGCAATTATAGCCTATCTTGTAATTTATGGCATTTTATGTTTATAAAAATTAGTCCCAAAATTTTTAAATTAATATTTATGTAATATTCATTTACCCAGTGCTCTTAATTTGTTTTGAAAATTGGTATTACTATTTAATAAAAATATAAAAGGAAAAATTGGCTATTTACGATTTGGCCTCAATTGGATTTCAACTATAGCCAATTTGGCAACCCCAATTAACCCAATTTCGGAGGCCCAAATTACCCAGCCCAATTTCAAATTAACCCGACCCCTAACCCATTTACCCGATCCGCCTGGCTCCCATTCAATTTAGGTCGTTGATCTAAACGATCAACAGCCACATTTTATCCTTTCCTTTTTAATTCTACCAACCCACCCTAACCCTAATCACTTCTCACCAAACGCCGCCCCTTGAAACCCCTCTTCTCTCTCGACGCTCTCTAATCCCTCATGAACCCTAGATGTCGCCTCTCAATTCCACCCTAAACCATGGCCTCCCATGGCCATCAGAGATGTATAATGGCCTCCCATGGCTCCTGAGTGTTTCCTTCCATGGTTTCACGGCCAAATCTCGAAGGAAGCTGGTCCAATCGTTGCCTGACTTCCACTCATGACCTTTCTCCAGTCGTCCTTGGCTTTTCTCCGGCCAGCCATGGCAGTTCGAGTCAGATCCTTGGCGTTCCTAGTTAGATCGTTATTCCAAGGCCTCTCTCACCTTTCTAGGTTCTCCGAAACCCTAATATTTTGGATTTTGTTGATTTTTCTTTTAGATATGCTTAAGATATGTACTTTCCATGAATGTTTAAGTGTGTTCTCGAAAGTTCTTCGACTTTTCTTGCAAAACGACCCTTTGTTAGGGTTTTTCCTTTAAGTTTTTCAAAAGATCTCTGATTATTTAACGTGCTTATGTTTTGGCTATGATTTGCTCATGATTTCTCCTCTATCTGTTTCATACATGTTAAAAACCCTAATTCTTTTTTTAGCTTATCCGGGTTCTGAAAGTTGTTTGTTTAAATGTTGCTGGTTCTTTCTTGTTCATTTAATTTGTTTAATTTCGAGTTCTTACCATCTTGCAAAATTTGTTTACTATTAAAAGCCCTAATTTTCTCACTTGTTACTATGAGACCTTTACTTGTTTCTGGCTCTCTTTACTTGCTTCACTGTTGTTTCTATGTGATTACTCGGCCTGCTTGACTACTGTGCTTCGAATATTTTCTTACTACTAAGCCCTAGCTTACCCTTACTGCCATTGTATGTTTGTGTTTCTTCTTTTTGCCAATTCGTTTAACACCGCATGCTTGTTCATTCCTTGCTATTTATATAATAAAGTGCAGTATCGTGTTCCTTTTCTGTTTGACCTTGATTCCTTTGATCCTGTGACCGATTGCAAAAGATTTTCCTACGAGCCTTATATTTCTACTCATTCGTTTAAAAATTAATTGATTCACTTGCTTTATTGTGATGTTTTACCTTGCGTGATCTTTTCCCAAAATAAGTATATTTCGTACTTAGATTGGATTATTTACTTCATGCTTTTACTACCCTTTTTATGGCAATAATCAATCTGCCCCAAACTGATTTTCTTTCTTTAATTAGGACTGCTGACCCGTTAAGCAGTGTTTCCTTAATTTAAGGGGAATAACTTGGGTTAATTTTATTCTGAATGGTGATTTTTTCCATGTTTGAGTTTTAATTTTACTTATTACCTTATTTCCCTACACGTTTTCTTAGCTATAAATGCCTACTCTCTTCTCTTTCAAACACACGAACACAGACGAACAATCTGGGTTAAAATCACTCTTACACTTAAAACTCTCTCTCTCTCTTTCTGCTACTTGTGCTGTTGCTAGGCTGTGGAATTTTGCTTGCTGTACTTTCTTCTGCACTTTTGTCTCTCCACAGGTATGTCCTAGTTAATTTACATGTCTCAACAACATGTTTTCACTCCTGTCTACTTCTGTTCATGTTTTCTTTAGTTAACATGTGTTTCTAGCATGCTGTAATATGTCCCCTTTCCCTTGTAATTCAATGTTTAATTTATGTGTACATCCTATCAATTGTTGGTTATTTATTTGATACTTTATGAATCCCAAACCCCCATATCCCTTTTATATGCTTATGTTATGGTTCAGAAACATGGCAATGTCTGAAATCATTGTCCATGGATATGAACTGGACCCTTTGTGCCCTAAGCTGTGTCAATTCCCTATCCACATTCCCTTATTGTGTGTGTGCTGAGTAACAGCCTTGGCCTGCCAGTATTTCTGATTATTGTTCAGGCCATGGCTTGACCTCCAGTAGGTTTTTACTCCCTAAATGCTTGGTCAACAGGTTTGGTCAGGGTGTGCCAGTCTATTTTGTGGCTGGACATGACCACCAGCCTGCCTGGGTAGCCCTCATCCCTTCTTTTGCACTTACACCTCATTCTTAGAGCTTAAGTTCCGCCCCTCTTGTGTGAGCCTTGCCTTGGGACCCTGGAGCTCCCTCTGAACTTGGACACATAAGGGATGGCCCTTCCACACTACGCAACTCAATTTCTGTTTAACATCTTTGGTGTATGCACTGCCTGGGGTTCCTGAAATCCCTTGGATTTCTGAAACACCCTAGATGAGAGAAGGCTTGGAAATCTGGATCTCAGAAGTGGCTCAATCTCATACTATTAGGTCTTAAGTTTGAATTAGGCTGCTCGGATGTAGTTGAGGATTTATGATGTATTTTCTTTAGTTCTAGTTTATTTTCTTTTTGGTTGTAATAACTTGTATAAACTCGGGAAACTTAGTAAAAAGGGGGAACGGGATTTAATTTTTATGCATCAAGGGTAGAAATCCTGCCTATAGGAGTTTGTTATGATTTCTGCAATTTCACACCTAGAAATCATGCCTATAGGAGTTTGTTATGATTTCTGCAATTTCACACCTAGAAATTATGCCTATAGGTTAACTTTCAATTTCTGCAATTTCACACCTAGAAATCATGCCTATATGTTAACTTTCAATTTCTGTAAATACACCTAGAAATCATGTTTGTAGGTTAACTTTCAATTTCTGCAAATACACCTAGAAATCATGCTTATAGGGTAAATTTTAATTTCTGCAAATACACCTAGAAATCATGCTTATAGGCTAACTTTTAATTCCTGCAAATACGCCTAGAAATTCTGCCTATAGGTTAACTTTTAACTTCTGCAAACTCACATCTAGAAGTTATGCCTATAGGATTCATTCATAATTTATGCACCTTCTCACATAGATATCCTGCCTATAGGTCAACTTCTAATTATTTGTATAAAATATGGTCTATAAACTACTGTATTCTTCATTTATAAACACCACAAGGCAAACAGTTCGTAAGTTCAATAATAAAAGCTGCATACAGATAACATGTTCATAGGACTTTGTTAACGTCTAAATAAAAGGGTGTCCAAATGAGTATGCGTATAGAAAGCATGCCTATAGGAAATCTCGAATCTAAATAGAGGTAATATTGACTGTTGAACTTGTATTGCTATGGTTAAAATTGTAACCTTTCTTTTAGTTTGCATCTCTTTCTAAAATCAGTATATAACACGCCTAGCTTTAACCAACACTTAGATGCTCAATCAAATCGGTTTTAGTTAAATGCATTCGAGCAAGTCTAATGTAGACGTTTCGCCTAAAAATATGCATTAAACCAGTCCGCTCGTCGCTTTATTTAATTAAGACCAAATCAGTACGTGTAAGACATGCTAAACTCTATGACTTTTTGCTGGTTTATGGAGGCATATTTGAGCCTATGTTTGCTTGTCTGTTTCCCTCTATTTTGCATTACGTGTTTTGGTTGACGCCTTAGCATTTTGTCCTTTAAAACCTATAAAAGCCCCAAACCCCTTTCCCTTTAGCATTAGTAGTCCATTTGCCTCCGGGACTAATAGGATTGGGAAAGTTAATAGCATGCAATAAGTAACGATACCATTCCGCGCTTTAATACCTTAACAGGGTGGGAATGGTAGACATGGAGATGATGATCACACGATAATACTATGCATAAAATTGGGTACCGATGTTGTGTGGATGATCCATGCGATGTATAAAGCTAGGACCCCCTCCCTTTTTATTAGTTGTTATTTTCAGGTTTTCAAAAGCTTTCCAATTTTTAAACTTCCGCTTCTTTTCATTTCTTTTAAATTACTTGCCTCAATTATTTGACCCCTTCCCTTTACTTGTGTATCTCTTCTTTAATCATAAATCGCTTCCTTCCAAATTTTAGCTCTTTTAAATCCTTCTTGTGCCTTTCTTATTTGTAACTGCTATGTGAAAGATTCTCGTATTTGCAATGCTTGCTTGTCTACTTGTTTGTTTGCATTTAATGTCACAATTGTAGCATGGACGGGAACCACACTAGTGAATCTTGAGGGGTGCCTAACACCTTCCCCTCGAGATAATTTCTAGCCCTTACCCAAACTCTGGTTTTCATCTCAAATTATTTCATAAAGTGTCCTAATGCAATATAATCATTAGGTGCGACTCTCCTAATCCAAAAACCCAATTCTCAAATGGGAATAGAGTTGTCCTCCCAAATGTCGTAAACCCGATTTCGCGAGAAAAAGGGGGCGTCGACAGCATGGCGACTCTGCTGGGGATTCTTTAGGCTTTTACCATTGCATGCTATATGTGATTTTATAGCTTTCTTTACTATTTTTGTTTAATGCCTTTATTTGAAATTGGCTTGTTTCTTTTGTTTCTTTTTCTTTAATTACTTTTGTTTACCGCTTTCCCGTCAATATTGTCATAATTTTGAGCAATCATTGTAAACTTTATTGTATGAACGTGAAAATACATGTCAATTTGATTCATGCTTGTAAACTGCATTTTCAACATCATATTCCACTCGCGCAAAACAAATACTATAGCAACACTTATAATGAGTAGTTGCGCGCTTCTAATACTATCACCCCACTAAATTTGGCAAAGGCATATTTGCGGTAAAACCAGTCGGTTAGCGGTGCAGTCGACGGTTCTGTGCCTTTCCCTCTTGAGTTGTCCACTCAAGGGTACCGGTCTAATACCTCAATAGAAACCTCACTCCGTCTAAACTGTACATGCATCATGGTCAAACCTAGTCGAGTCAGTTATGTTGTCCACATAATAACTCATTAAAATAACCTTGTCCAAAGTCCACCGGGTTTCCTTGAAACCCGAACAGACACCTCCATATTCTGTGCATTTATTTGGAGAACTAAAGTTCTTGCTATGCTAATTATTAGTTTAAATAGTCGAGTCCGGTGGGGGTAAGGGCCTAACGCTTTGTTTTGCAGAAAATGAGGCACGAAGTCCCAGATTTGGCATGGTAACCAACATTCATCCAAGACTGCTGAATTGGTGGAAAGACATCCACTCCAGTGATCAGACGCTCGTCCGCAAATACTTAGGGAATTTGCCTTCACTTCTAGAGAACCATCCTGACGACAAAATCATAGAGGATGCAAAGGAAATGCAGACGGACATCTAGCCTGAGCTTATTTGCTACTAGGACTACGCGAGCTGGTGAAACTGTTCGAGGGAGACAAAGATTCCGAATCTGGGGAAGGTCCTTCTGGGACCAAGTAGTTAGGAGTCTTTTATTTTGCTTTAATGATGTATAAGGCCAATGACCACTAGTGACACTTTTACTTTCCATTGTTTAGAATCGTTTTGGATTCGTCTTGTTTTTATCAATAAAATGAGGCATTTAGCATTATATGTTCTCCAAAACTATTTTTCGCTAGGACTACCTCGGGCACAACGAGGCACCAAAATTAGGACGCGATTTACATTTTTCACATAACGTGTTTAAATACTGTAATATTTTTTTTACTCATGACCCGCACTAACTTATTACCTTTTGTTTTTTCTTTTATTTTTATTCCCCTCCCCAAAGGTTATTTCATGCATTCTGGCACTATCGTCATACTCCATCAGATCCAAGGGCCCTGCACCTCCTCCTCCTCCGAGTCCTATCCGTAACAAGAACAAAGGTAGAATGGGAGATCCAAGCGCCAGAAAGGAGATTGAGATTCCTAAGGGTACCCCGGTTGCTAAAGAAACTGCTACTCAACTGGAGCAAAAGCTGTTGAAATTTCGAGAAGAGTTGGATCAGGTTCAGAATTTGGCGAACCTGTCATTTTCCCTCACTGCTCCTGATGTCAACACCTAGAATCCCGCATCTCCACAAAACACCCCACAACCACATATACAACCCACTCTACCCAACACTGCAACACATGCCACACTCCCAACAACACTCCACTACTCATTCCCGAGCCGCTGACTGCCACAAATGACCATCTCCACAACACTCCTATTTTTGTGGATACTATACCCCACTATGCCCAACCAATCTCAAATGCACCTGAGTTTGATGACAAAGACTCCCTCATCAGGAACTTAGCAGCAGAACTCAGGAAATTAACCAGCCGAGTTCAGGGCGTGGAATGTAACAAAAGTATTGAAGGGTTAAATTATGAAGATCTATGCATTCAGCCAGATGTTGAACTTCCGGAGGGGTACAAACCTCCCAAGTTCGAAATGTTTGATGGAACAGGAGATCCCAGAGTCCACCTGAGGACATATTGCGATAAGCTGATTGGAGTTGGAAGGGATGAGAAGATCCGTATGAAGCTCTTCATGATAATCGTAAAGGGGGATGCTTTATCCTGGTACATCAGCTAGGACCCCAAGAAATAGACGAGCTGGGTTGGCATGGCATCGGATTTTATGGACAGATTTTGATTCAATAAAAAAAATGCACCGGATGTATTCTATATACAGAATTTGAAGAAGAAGCCCACCGAAACATTCCGCGAGTATTCCACTCGTTGGAGGTCAAAAGCTACAAAGGTCAGGTCGGCCCTAGAAGAAGAGCAAATAAATAGATTCTTCATCCGGGCTCAGGATCCCCAATATTACGAGAGGCTGATGCTGATCGAGGGTCAAAAGTTCTCCGATATTATCAAACTTGGAGAAAGAATCGAAGAGGGCATTAAGAATGGTATGGTTACGAATCTTGAAGCATTGCAGGCCACCAATAAGGCTATACAGACTGGTGGCACGCCCAAAAAGAAGGATTTAAGTGCCGTAATGGTCGCACAGGGAGCCAAATCACCACCAAAATACCACACTTACCCATCACCTCCACTTACATATCAGCCTATCCCGAATTACCAAGCACATGCACCCTCCTATCCACCTCCTGTTTACCAATCCTCTCCACCTCTCACATATCAACCCACCTCACCCAGATACTCTAAACTAGCACCTATTTACCAAGCTTATAACGCTCAACCCTCTCACTACCAATCACCACCCACCAGTAAAAATTTCCCAAGACCCAAGCCAAATTTTGATCGCAAACCTCCCAGACAATACACAACCATCGTAGAACCGATTGACCAGCTATATGAGAGACTTAAAGCTACTAGTTACGTTACTCCTATCCCAGCCAAAGCTCCAAAAAATCCCTCCTAGTGGGTCAACCCCAACAAGACTTGTGCGTATTATTCCGGCATGAAGGGACACACCCTTGACGAGTGCCGCTTATTGAAGGACAAGATCCAAACCCTAATCGATAATAAGGTCATAGTGGTAAGGAACCTACTCCTAATGTTCGTAACAACCCTCTGCCTGACCACAAAGGAGGAGATATTCACATGATCGAGATCGAAGATGATTGGGACCCCAAAGGGTCGATAGGTTTGATTGCTGAGGGGGATGAACAAAAGAAACCGGCGGTTACACTTAACCCAATTGTTGTGCAGAGTCAGCCCTCCAGGGATGATGAAGTAAATATGTCTATACCTCTTGAATTTGAAGCGCCTCCTTCTGCAAAGGTGCCCGGGCCAATTGAGGTTGAATTTGGAGTTCCAAAGGCACCTGCACCCTTTGAAGTTGCTGTGTTACCACCAAGGGTGCCTATTCCTATGGCATTGTCAGACATAACACCGTTCCACTCCAATGACATACCATGGGATTACACTGCTGAAGCTAGGAGGAAAGGAAAGACCAAGATAGGAAAAACAATTGTTGCGCAAGGAATGACCAGAACAGGGAGGGTTTACACCCCAGAACACTTAGCTGAGTCTGGTAAGCAAGCCCTAGGACGGCCTATTGAAACTAGGCTTGACGATCTATGGAGAAAAATACAAGCTAAAGAGTACTCAGTCGCTGAGCAGTTGAACAAAACACCAGCACAGATCTCTATCCTAGCTCTTCTACAGAGTTCTAACGCTCATAAGAATGCCCTAATAAAGATATTGAGCGAAGATTATGTGCCCAGGAATATAACCGGGGATGAAATGGCGAATATGGTGGGGCAAGTGCTGGAGAGCCATAAAATAACCTTCCACGAAGATGAGCTACCGCCGAAAGGATTGAGCCACAACAAGGCACTGCACATCACCGTGCAATGCGAAGATTATTTCATCACTAGAGTCCTGATCGATGGAGGATCGAGCCTCAACATCTGTCCGCTAATAACTGTCAGAACTTTGGGAAAAAGCCTGCATGAGATCAAAGATGGGGCTATAAATGCCAAGGCCTTCAATGGGTCCCAGAGATCTACTATTGGAGAAATCAGCCTATGCTTACAAATGGGGCCAACATGGTTCGATATTGATTTCCAAGTAATAGATGTCCCGACGTCCTACAATCTACTGTTAGGACGGCCCTGGATCCATACTACTAGAGCCGTAGCATCGACCCTGCATCAGGCGGTGAAGCTTGAATGGAATCACCAAGAGGTTATCATTCATGGCGATGGTAGTAACCCCATATATAGTCGCCAGATCATCCCAATGATCGGAGACAGAAGAAGAATAGGCGGAGAAAGATACCACCACATTGAAAGGGTTAACGCTGTAGATAAAGATAAGTGGTGGGACAACAAGATCAAAAGTATCCTAAACTAGTGTCGGTACGAGCCTAGAAAGGGACTTGGTAAAAATCTTCAGGGGATCACTAAGCCCATCAAACTAAAGAAGCATGGTACTACATTTGGCTTAGGGTACGGTTATACTTGGGAAGAATTCCAAAATTGGTCACCACCATGGCGCAGTCCCTACTATCCGTTGGAGCTTCCGATACCTAGCCTGGAGCAAACCTTCCAGCTGGCAGACACCATATATAGGTCAGAGGAAGATAAAGCGTTGGCAGCTATAAAGAATCTATTCCTGGAGGATGATGATATGGACTACTGTGTTCTTTTCGATGAGGAAGGGGAGGAAGACCCTTCCATAAAAGCTGTGAACAGAGGAGACCATCTCAACAATTGGTCAACTAGGACCATTAGGGCCCGAAAGGCTTCAGGCATTACTATTACTTACCTTGATGATGAACCAATGATTGTGACTTACAACGAAACAACACAACAAAAGTACATAGACTCAGAAGAATATGAGATACTTGAAGAGATCGTCAGAGAAGTTGAGAATTTTAAGAATAGATCCAAGTCTAACTTGGAAGAAACTGAGGTCATTAATTTGGGAGATGCAAAAAATGTCAAAGAGACTCGCATTAGTGTTCACCTGTCGCCATCAGAAAAGGAAGGATATATGGAATTTCTAAAGGAATATGAGGACATATTCGCCTGGTCGTATGATGATATGACTGGTCTCAGCACATCCATTGTAGTTCATAAACTGCCAACAGATCCAACCTGTCCGCCGGTAAAATAGAGGCTCAAAAAATTCAAACCCGACATGAATTTGAAAATCAAAGAAGAGGTTACTAAGCATGTCAAAGCCAAAGTTCTCAGGGTGGTGGAATATCCAATGTGGTTAGCCAATATCGTGCCGGTACCAAAGAAGGACGGGAATGTTAGAATCTGTGTCGACTAACGGGATCTTAACCGGGCCAGTCCCAAAGATGACTTCCCCTTGCCAAACATACACATTCTTATCGACAATTGTGCCAAGCATGAGTTGCAATCTTTCATTGATTGTTTCGCTGGATACTATCAGATATGGATGGATGAGGAAGATACAGAGAAAACGACTTTCATCACGCCAAGGGGGATGTATTGTTAAAAAATGATGCCGTTTGGGTTAAAGAATGCTGGTGCCACCTATATGAGAGCCATGACTACTATCTTTCACGACATGATACACAAGGAGATTGAGGTATATGTGGACGACGTCATCGTCAAATCCAAGAAATCCACTGATCATATGGAAGATCTGAGAAAGTTCTTCAATAGACTAAGAAGGTACATTCTAAAACTGAATCCCGCCAAGTGTGCATTCGGGGTTCCTGCTGGAAAGTTACTGGGTTTCATTGTGAGTCGTTGAGGAATAGAATTGGACCCATCAAAAGTCAAAGCCATTCAAGAGTTGCCACCGCCAAAGAACAAGAAGGACGTGATGAGTTTCTTAGGAAGACTCAACTATATCAGCCGGTTTATAGCTCAGTCCACGGTCATTTGTGAACCCATCTTTAAAATGCTGAAGAAAGATGATGCTACTAAATGGACTGACGATTGTCACAAAGCCTTCGACAGAATCAAGGAATACCTGTCAACGCCACCAGTCTTGGATTCGCCCGAGCCAGGGAGGCCTCTATTGCTTTATCTCGCGATTTTGGACGGAGCATTCGGTTGTGTTCTGGGATAACATGATGAAACAGGGAGGAAGGAGCAAGCCATCTACTATCTCAGTAAGAAGTTCACCCCGTACGAGGCCCGGTATTCTTTATTGGAGCGCACCTGTTGTGCTTAGACTTTGGTGGCTCATAAATTGAGGCATTATTTCTGTGCCTACACTACTTATCTCATATCCAGGATGGACCCGCTGAAGCATATCTTCCAGATGCCCATGCCCACTAGCAAGCTCGCCAAGTGGCAAATCTTGCTGAGTGAATTAGATATTATTTACGTGACTCAAAAATCAATCAAGAGTCAAGCCATAGCAGATCACCTTTCCGAGAATCCTATTGGTAGAGAATACGAACCCCTGAAAACGTATTTTCCTGATGAAGAAGTGTCCTTAGTAGGAGAAGATATTGTAGAATCCTACGATGGTTGGAGGTTGTTTTTCGACGGAGCCGCAAACTTCAAAGGAGTCGGTATAGGAGTAGTCCTAGTCATAAACCGGCCAGCATTACCGGGTATCTGCCAAGCTCAGATTCCTCTGCACAAACAATATGGCCGAATATGAAGCTTGCATCCTAGGGCTCAAGATAGCCATTGACATGAACATTCAGGAGTTGCTAGTAATCAGGGATTCAGACTTGCTCATACATCAAGTTCGAGAAAAGTGGGCAACTAAGAACTCTAAGATACTCCCCTACTTGCATCACATACAGGAGTTAAGGAAAAGATTCACAAAGACGAAATTTCAGCATGTCCCTAGGGTCCAGAACGAGTTCACTGATGCATTGGCTACTCTGTCATCCATGATTCAACATCCAGATACAATTTCATTGATCCCATCCCAGTAAAGATTTATGATCAGCCAGCTTATTGTCTCACATTGAGGAAGAAGCAGACGAAAAACCATGGTTCCACGACATCAAAGAGTACTTGACAACAAGAGAATATCATGAACTTGCCAACATTACTCAGAAGCGCACACTTCGGAGGTTATCCAACAATTTCTTTCACAGTGGGGGAATCCTGTATAGGAGGACTCTCGATTTGGGTTTACTAAGGTATGTTGAAGAAAAACAAGCATCCAGACTATTGGACGAAGTGCACGTAGGGACTTGCGGGCCGCACATGAACGGTTTTGTCTTAGCAAAGAAGATACTCCAAGCAAGGTATTTTTGGATAACCATGGAAATAAACTGCATCCATTACGTTCGCAAATGCCATCATTGTCAGATACATGTAGATATGATAAAGGTGACTCCAAACGAGCTCACTGCAACAAGCTCACCATGGCCATTCGCCGCCTGGGGAATGGATGTCATTGGACTTATCGAACCTTCCACATCAAATGGGCATAGATTCATCCTGGTGGCAATTGATTATTTTACTAAATGGGTTAAAGTAGCATCGTACAGGGTAGTGACTAAGAAAGTCATGATAGATTTCGTCCGTGACCGTATTATTTGCCGATTCGAAATTCCGGAATCAATTATCACTGATAATGGTTCCAATCTCAATAGTGATTTGATAAAAAAAATGTGTGAGGTATTCAGGATCAAACACAAGAATGCTACAGCTTACAGGCCTTAGATTAATGGAGCTGTAGAAGCAGCCAACAAGAATATCAAGAAGATACTAAGGAAGATGGTAGAAAGTCACATACAATGGCATGAGAAGTTATTATTCGCCTTACTAGGATACTGCACCATGGTCTGCACATCGACTGGAGCAACTCCCTACTTGTTGGTTTTGGTACAGAGGTGGTCATCCCCGCTGAGGTAGAAATTCCTTCCTCGAGGATCATACAAGAAGCAGAGTTGGACAACGCAGAATGGGTAAAAGGTCGCTACGAGCAGTTAGCCCTTATAGATGGAAAAAGGATGAATTCAGTTTGCCACGGTCAGTTGTATCAGAATAGAATGTCCAGAGCCTTCAACAAAAGAGTTAAGCCAAGGAAGTTTACACCGGGGCAGCTGTGTTGAGGAAGATATTCCCACATCAAGATGAACCCAAGGGGAAATTCTCTCCCAAATGGCAAGGTCCGTACATGGTTCACTGGGTTCTAAAAGGAGGAGTCCTTATTCTTGCAGAAATGGATGGAGAAGTTTGGCCAAATCCGATCAACTCAGATGCAGCGAAACGATACTATGTGTAACCACTTATGATTCCCTTCATGATGTAATTTGAACTATGCCTGACCTGATTCCCATTTAAGAAGGGATACATAGGCAGCTCTATGGGTTTGGACACAATTTAATAGAATTCCATTTTCCCCTGCTATTGGAACTGGGGCAAAATTTTGAGGAGGACCCTCAAAATTCCAAAGCTTGTTTCAGCCACTCATCGCCAGGAATGCCACCTCAGTAAACTGGAGCAGAATTTTAAGGAGGACCCTCAAAATTCCGAAGTGATTCTTCAGTCATTCAGTGCAGTCATCAGAAGTACCAGCCCAGTAAACTTGGGCAGAATTTTGAGGAAGACCCTCAAAATTCCGGAGCAAGAGAGGTTGCAATGTCTTGAACGACGTCGTAGTCATTGGTTCATCTAAAAGAAAGCTATTTTTCTACTTGTGTTATATTTACTAAATCATGCATAATCATTGTTCGAATTGATGTTGTTTAGCAATGCTACCCCAATGATATGCAACGCCGGAATCCAGGGGAAAATGAACTAACCTTTCCCCCTTACAAAACTCACAATTTTTCTTTGGACGCAGGCACTCGACTTACAATATCATCAGGTATATTTATATATGCATACTTTCACAAGAATGCAACTCCTCAGAGTCATCACTTATCCGCAAGTGCTCTCCGTACAGTCACGACATCGTGATCAGTAATCAGCTAAGAAATCTCAATACTATCCGTCCTTTTATTTTCTTGCATTACATAAGGCTACCTTTCTGCCTTTTGAGACTAAGCGTTGTCTCCATCTGCATTATCTACATTGCATAAGGCTACCTTTCTACCTTCCGAGACTAAGCGTTGTCTCCATCTGCATTATCTACATCGCATAAGGCTACCTTTCTGCCTTCCAAGACTAAGCATTGTCTCCATCTGCATTATCTGCATAAGGCTACCTTTCTGCCTTCCGAGACTAAGCACTGTCTCCATCTGCATTATCTGCATTGCATAAGGCTACCGTTCTGCCTTTCGAGACTAAGCGTTGCCTCCATTTGCGTTTTTGCATTGCATAAGGCTACCTTTCTGCCTTTTAAGACTAATCACTGTCTTTATTTGCATTATCTGCATAAGGCTACCTTTCTGCCTTCCGAGGTTAAGCTCTACCTCCACCTGCATTGCTGAAATACCGCCACTCTACCTCCACCTGCATGGCTAAAATATCGCCACCTTATCTCTCTTGCATGGCTGAAATATCGCCACCTATTACTTACGTCTTGCAATCGGCTAAAATATCGCTAAACTTTATTTAAATTATACATCGTCTAAAACATCGCCACTTTATTTAAAGTTCTGTCAGCTGAAATATCGCTATTTTACTTTTGCATTGGCTGAAACATCGCCGATTTGTTTAATGTTTTGTCGGCTGAAATATCGCCATTTTACTTTTTTTTGCATCTACTGAAACATCGCTTGTTTGATTTAAATTTCTGTCGGCTGAAATATCTCCATTTACGCTCTTTGCATCGGCTAAAATATTGCCATTTACGCTCTTTGCATCGGTTAAAATATCGCAATTTACGCTCTTTGCATCGGCTAAAATATCGCCATTTACGCTCTTTGCATCGGCTGAACTATTGCCATTTACGCTTTTGCATCGGCTGAAATATTGCCAAACTGTCCGAAGGCGTCATTGTTCGGAGGCATCGTCCTTCATAACCTGAGAACACCATGCCATGGCCCGAGGTCCCCACTTTATATCCTGCACATCATTATTCAAAGGCATCATGGTTCGGAGGCACCATTATCATAGCCCGAGAACATCATTTCATAGCCTGCGAATCCTTTAATTTTGCGCTTCATGGACCAGGACATCATGGTCCGAGGACGTCATCCTAACCATCCAGAGACAGCATTCATGGTCCAACGGGAACTTGCATTAGGTTTAAGTTTATGCACAATATACACCCATATTGCTTACTTGCAGGTACACCGGCTAGCAACGACCGTCTCAGCAGGAGCGATCCCGCTCCAGTCCTTACCGCCGATCCAGTTTCAAACACCTCTTGCCCCCTGAAACATCGTGCCCATCTCTTTCAAATCGCCATTGACATGTTCCGTCAATGGTTCCTGAACTACATACGGCCTGATTCCAGTAAAACCAGGGATATATAGGCAGCTCAGAAACCGGAGCTCGGTCAAACTCTTTTCAAATCACCGCTTTCGGTCAAAATTGGCCATCATATCTTTACCCGACAACTCTTTCATCATTCCCGAGTACAGAGGGGCAGCGTTTGATACCTAATTTTTCCCCAAGTATTTTTTATATACCCAAATATTTCCAAAATAGCATATTGGTGCATATATAATTACACCCAAGAGTTTTGGCATTTTTAATGATTTTTAAAACCAATTTATTGTATATTTTAATACAACAAAATCCAATAATTATTCTCATAATTATCATTTTGGTGAATAATTTATTTTTTCACATTTACACCAAAATATAATTAAGGTAATTTTTGCATATTTTTACGAGTTCATTTGGTATTTTTAAAGCTAAATTGCATATAGTTGATATTATAGCCTATCTTGTAATTTATGGCATTTTATGTTTATAAAAATTAGTCCCAGCATTTTTAAATTAATATTTATGTAATATTCATTTACCCAATATTCTTAATTTGTTTTTAAAATCGGTATTACTATTTTATAAAAATATAAAAGGAAAAATTAGCTATTTACGATTTGGCCTCAATTGCATTTCAACTATAGCCAATTTGGCAACCCCAATTAACCCAATTTCGGAGGCCCAAATTACGCAGCCCAATTTCAAATTAACCCGGCCCCTAATCCATTTGCTCGATCCGCCCTGCTCCCATTCAATCTAGGCCGTTGATCTAAACGAGCAACGACACATTTCATCCTTTCCTTTTTAATTCTAACAACCCACCCTAACCCTAATCATTTCTCACCAAACGCTGCGCGTGAAACCCCTCTTCTATCTCGACGCTCTCTAATCCGTCATGAACCCTAGCCACCGCCTCCCAATTTCGCCCTAAACTATGGCCTCTCATGGCCATCAGAGATGTATAATGGCCTCTCATGGCTCCCGAGTGTTTGCTTCCATGGTTTCACGGCCAAATCTCGAAGGAAGCTGGTCCAATCATTGCCTGACCTCTACTCATGACCTTTCTCTGGTCGTCCTTGACTTTTCTCCTGCCAGCCTTGGCCGTTCGAGTCAGATCCTTAGCGTTCCTGGTTAGATCGTTAATTTCCAAGGCCTCTCTCACCTTTCTGGGTTCTTCGAAACCCTAATCTTTGGGATTTTATTGATTTTTCTTTTAGATCTGCTTTAGATCTGTACTTGCCATGAATGTTTAAGTGTGTTCTCGAAAGTTCTTCGACTTTTCTTGCAAAACGACCCTACGTTAGGGTTTTTCCTTTAAGTTTTTCAAAAGATCTCTGATTCTTTAACGTTGTTATGTTTTGGCTATGATTTGCTCATGATTTCTCCTCTATATGTTTCATGCATGTTAAAAACCCTAATTCTTTTTTTTAGTTTATCCGGGTTCTGAAAGTTGTTTGTTTAAATGTTGCTGGTTCTTTCTTCTTCGTTTAATTTGTTTAATTTCGAGTTCTTACCATCTTGCAAAACCTGTTTACTGTTAAAAGCCCTAATTTTCTCACTTGTAAATGTGAGACCTTTACTTGTTTCTGGCTCTCTTTACTTGCTTCACTATTGTTTCTATGTGATTACTCGACCTGCTTGACTACTGTGCTTCGAATATTTTCTTACTACTGAGCCCTAGCTTACCCTTACTGCCATTGTATGTTTGTGTTGCTTATTTTTGCCAATTCGTTTAACACCGCATGCTTGTTCATTCCTTGCTATTTATATAATAAAATGCAGTATCATGTTCCTTTCTTGTTTGATCTTGATTCCTTTGATCATGTGACTGATTGCAAAAGATTTTCTTACGAGCCCTAATTTTCTACTCATTCGTTTAAAAATTAATTAATTCATTTTCTTTATTGTGACGTTTTACCTTGCTGAATCCTTTCCCAAAATAAGTATATTTCGTACTTAGACTGGATTATTTACTCCATGATTTTACTACCCTTTTTATGGCAATAATCAATCTGCCCCAAACTGATTTTCTTTCCTTAATTAGGACTGCTGACCCGTTAAGCAGTGTTTCCTTAGTTTAAGGGGAATCACTTGGGTTAATTTTATTCTAAATGGTGATTGTTTCCATGTTTGAGTTTTAATTTTACTTATTACCTTATTTCCCTACACGTTTTCAAAGCTATAAATACCTACTCTCTTCTCTTTCAAACACACGAACACAGACGAACAATCTGGTTTAAAATCACTCTTACACTTAAAACTCTCTCTCTCTCTTTCTGCTACTTGTGTTGTTGCTAGGCTATGGAATTTTGTTTGCTCTACTTTCTTCTGCAATTTTATCTCTCCACTGGTATGTCTTAGTTAATTTACATGTCTCAACAACAACATGTTTTCATTCCTGTCTACCTCTGTTCATGTTTTCTTTAGTTAACATGTGTTTCTAGCATGCTGTAACATGTCCCCTTTCCCTTGTAATTCAATATTTAATTTATGTGTACATCCTGTCAATTGTTGGTTATTTATTTGATACTTTATGAATCCCAAACCCCCAAATCCCCTTTATATGCTTAAGTTATGGTTCAGAAACATGGCAATGTCTGAAATTACTGTCCTTGGATATGAACTGGACCCTTTGGGCCTTAAGCTGTGTCAATTCCCCATCCCCATTCCCTTATTGTGTGTGTACTGAGTAACAGCCTTGGCCTGCCAGTATTTTTGATTATTGTTCAGGCCATGTCTTGACCTCCAATAGGTCTTTACTCCCTAAATGCTTGATCAACAGGTTTGGTCGGGGGTGTGCCAGTCTATTTTGTGGCTGGGCATGACCACCAGCCTACCTGGGTAGCCCTTATCCCTTCTTTTGCACTTACACCTCATTCGTATAGCTTAATTTCTGCCCCTCTTGTGTGAGCCTTGCCTTGGGACCCTGGAACTCCCTTTGAACTTTGACACATAAGGGCTGGCCCTTCCACACTACACAACTCAATTTCTGTTTAACATCTTGGGTGTATGCACTACCTAGGGTTCCTGAAATCCCTTGGATCTCTGAAACACCCTAGATGAGAGAAGTCTTGGAAATCTGGATCTCGGAAGTAGCTGAATCTCATACTATTAGGACTTAAGTTTGAATTAGGCTGCTCGGATGTAGTTGAGGATTTCTGATGTATTTTCTTTAGTTCTAATTTATTTGTTTTTTGGTTGTAATAACTTGTATAAACTCGGAGAACTTAGTAAAAAGGGGGAATGGGATTTAATTTTTATGCATCAAGGGTAGAAATCTTGCCTATAGGAGTTTGTTATGATTTCTGCAATTTCACACGTAGAAATCATGCCTATAGGTTAACTTAAAATTTCTGCAATTTCACACATAGAAATCATGCCTATAGGTTAACTTTCAATTTATGCAAATACACCTAGAAATCATGCTTATAGGTTAAATTACAATTTCTGCAAATACACCTAGAAATCATGCTTATAGGGTAACTTTTAATTTCTGCAAATACACCTAGAAATCATTCTTATAGGCTAACGTTTTATTCCTGCAAATACACCTAGAAATCCTACCTATAGGTTAACTTTTAACTTCTGCAAACTCACATCTAGAAGTCATGCCTATAGGATTCATTCATAATTTATGCACCTCCACGCATAGATATCCTGCCTATAGGTCAACTTATAATTATTTGTATAAAATATGGTCTATAAACTACTACATTCTGCATTTATAAATAGCACTAGGCAAACAGTTCGTAAGTTCAATAATAAAAGCTGTATATAGATACCATGTTCATAGGACTTTGTTAACGTCTAAAAAAAAGTGGGTGTCCAAATCAGTAAGCATATAGAAAGCATGCTTATAGGAAATCTCGAATCTGAATAGAGGTAATATTGACTGTTGAACTCGTAATTCTCTAGTTAAAATTGTAACCCTTCTTTTAGTTTGCATCTCTTTCGAAAATCAGTATATAACATGCCTAGCTTTAACCAACACTTAGATTCTCAATCAGATCGGTTGTAGTCAAATGCATTCGAGTAAGCCTAATGTAGTCTTTTCACCTAAAAATATGCGTTGAACCAATTCGCTCGTCGCTTTATTTAATTAATATCAAATCAGTACGTGTAAGACATGCTAAACTCTATGACTTTTTGCTGGTTTATGGAGGCATATTTTAACCCATGTTTGCTTGTTTGTTTCCCTCTATTTTGCATTATGTATTTTGGTTGACGCCTTAGAATTTTGTCCTTTGAAACCTCTAAAAGCCCCAAACCCCTTTCCCTTTAGGATTAGTAGTCCATTTGCCTCCGGGCTGATAGGATTGGGACGGGTAATAGCATGCAATAAGTAACGATATCATTCCGCGCTTTAATACCTTAAGGGGTGGGAAGGGTAGACATGGAGATGATGATCACGCGATAACACTATGCGTACAATTGGGTATCGGTGTTGTGTAGATGATCCACGTGATGTATAAATCTAGGAC
>MU769269.1:0-10408 GCA_026770625.1 Nicotiana glauca
CCCTAGTCGAAGTCCTAAATATTTTCTTAACTTCTGAAATTCGCGAACACTGTTCATTAAACACAAGCCCGATTTCCGCTTCTGCGGTCGTTTAACTGCACCTGCGGTACCGCTTACGCGACAAATGGACCGCTTATGCGTTCTCACTTAAAAATTTATGGGACCGCTTATGCCACTCAGCATCCGCTTTTGCGGTCCTCCATCGACTGCTTCTGCGGTGTATTATACGCTTAAGCGGACCCGCTGAAGCGACCCCCTAGTCCGCTTATGCGGAATTGCCCTGGACCATCCCTGACCGCTTATGCGGCCATCCCGCCGCATCTGCGGAACCGCTTCTGCGGCTCCTTTTCCGCAGATGCGGAAACAACAGAAGGCAGAAGTTTCAGACCTGCAACATACTTCCAAAATTTTCGTTTAACCACCCGTAATCACACCGAGGCCCCCGGGACCTCAACCAAAAGCACCAACACATCCTACAACCTTATTCAAACTTGTTCCAATCCTCAAAACACGTCAAACAACGCTAAAACCAATAAAATACATCGGATTCAAGTCTAGTTTTTATCAAAACTTCCGCAATGCGCATTTAATCAAAAACCCGACCAAACGATGTCCGAATGACCTGAAAATTTGCAGACATATCCAAAATCACCTAAAGAAGCTACTGCAACTCTCGGAATTCCATTCCGACCCTTGGATCACAATCTCACCTACCCACCGGAATTCGCCAAAATTCAAACTTAGCCAATTCAAGCCAAATTCTACACCGGACCTCCAAATTCAATTTCGATTGCACTCCTAAGTCACAAATCATCCCCCGAAGCTAACCGAATCATCAGAATTCCCATCCGAGCCCTCTAACTAAATAGTCAACTTTCAGTTGATTTTTCCAAAACAAGTTTCCCTTTAAGAGACTAAGTGTCTCATTTCCAACTAAAACCAATCCAATCCTACCCGATTAATTCAATTACTGATATTGAAATAGAGTGAAGCATAATATGAGAAAAACGGGGCGGTAACTCGCGTGACGATGGTCCGGGTCATCACAAACATAAAAATTGATTATGAGAAAAACTTGACTTTTATAGTAGGTGCTTGTTGTATAAGGATGTTGTTATAGAGATATCTGACCGTATATGTTTCAATTATTATTTTAAAAAATAAATTATATCCCACAATTATGTGCATGACTAATTATATCAAATTTAAACAACTATAATCTTGTACAAACTACATTGTACAATAAATTATTTATATAACTTAATCAAAGAATTAAGAATTTAATATAATTTATATGCATGCAGTAAGAGGATTTTGTCTTTCAAAAAATGGAGAATTTAATATTGCTTGATAAATGAGTGTACAAAAAATTAATTGTATATAATAATTCATATCAAACTAAGTAGTACTTGTGANATAAATACGAATTAAATTTAATAAAAATATGAGTATATAACAAACTACTAATAATATCATATAGTAGGATGAAAGAAACTTTAAAGAAAAAATTAAAGTCATCGTAGGCGGTCCACATAGCATTGCAAGCATAATTAATGTTTTACTTAAAAATTACAAGACCATAGTTCATTCGAACCAAAAAAAGGAGGAGGGAAAGATGAATCCACAACTTGAAAAATAAAATACCACTTTGCCAAAATAAAAGAGTTCCCTCTAAAATATTTCCCTCTAATTTTTTTGTACCAAAATCACAGCCTTCTTTTCTGTTTAGAGAGACTAGTGGGGCAAAACATAAAGTAAAAGAATTAAAAAGACAAAACCCTAAAATACTAATCTGAGGAGCAAAAGCACGCCTTCCCCTGCATCAAAGGTAAGCTTCTTTTCTCATTAACATAACTTTTTTTATTTTGTGGATGAATTACAAAATTAAGTTATCAAATGGGTAATAAAATCTTGCAAGATTCATGTGTTTGAGAAAGATTTTCAGCTATATGCGTTTCAATACTGGGTTCTTGTTTTTATGGTTAATTACTTGAAATTAGCAAATGGAGGTTCTCAATTTTGATTTAATTTCCCTTAAACTTTAGTTCTTTGAACGCCAATTCCGATTTGGAAGAGTTATTGATTTTTAGCTAAACGTGCATGTTTCTGTCTTTTGAGACTCTAGCCACATTGGATCCTTCAACCCAAGAAAGTTTTCAGCTAAATTTCTTAGCTCTTATTTGCTTCACTTCCCGAGGTATCCTCCCGCTGAGTACTTGTTCAGTTCAAGAATTTGTGTTTGTGTTCTTGAATTCGAGGTCAATGGCTCTTTCTTTTAGTATACAAGTGGACTGTTTATTCAATTTAAGTTTAAGGTTGCTGAATTGGGTGTTTAAATTAGGAAAAAAGAAGTAGCTTGTTTCTCATAGTAACTGTGTGTTTCTTGAACTGAATAATGTACCATATTTGTTTCTTAAAGCCATATTGAGCTAAAAAGCTTGAACTTTCTGTTTAAGTTCTAGCAGTAATTTTACATGAAGGTCTTTAATCGCATTTGGGTTGATTGCCATTTTAATGCCTAGTAATATTGCAGTTCTGTATCAATTAGTGGATCTTATTAGTAATTGTACTCTGTTGCTTGCAATCTCATTAATGTTCAAATGGCTGATGATTTTGGAAAGCAACCAAGGCACCGTAATCTAACCCCATTGATGATTTTGGTTACTCACAGAAGTACCATTTACCTTTATACTTATCATGCAAAATATATTGATATCTTACAAATACTTGTTTTATAATCAGAAATGGATAGAAATGATCATCGAAAAAGGAATAATAGATTAACTAATGATCATGTGATTGAACCTCCGAAAAGTTCCATGATGGCATCTGTTAAGGAAAATTTGCCCACGCATCATGCAGAAGAAATTATTTATTCAGGTATTGCAATAAAGCTTTTATAAAATACTGTTTATTCCTTTGCAATTAGACAATATTTTGTGCTTATTTAATCATCTAGCTAACCTATTGTCACGAACCAATTTTCCCTCCGTTGGATTTCGTGATGGCACCTAGTCTTAAGGATTAGGTAAGCCTAATAAATTGCGGAATAACAACCATATATAATAACGTCTCAAATTCTTCTGAAATACAATTCGTATACAAAGAACATCTTCCCAAAACCCGGTAGTACAAGTTATAA
Organism: Nicotiana glauca; assembly: GCA_026770625.1. Taxonomy (NCBI): domain Eukaryota; kingdom Viridiplantae; phylum Streptophyta; class Magnoliopsida; order Solanales; family Solanaceae; genus Nicotiana; species Nicotiana glauca. Next base: position 3,143 of record MU769269.1, read on the forward strand.
GCTTATTTAAGAGTAGTTTCAAAATAAATACATCACTGTTCCGAACAAAAGGAACATATGGAAATAAGTACAATTGAAGGTGACTCCGAGGACCGCGAAGGCTGCAGCAGGTTTACCTCGAGTCTCCACTGCAATGAACAGCTACTATTGATCAGATACCTGGATCTGTACAAAAAAATATACAGAAGTGTAGTATCAGTACAACCGGCCCTATGTGCTGGTAAGTGCCTAGCCAAACCTCGGCGAAGTAGTGACGAGGCTAGGACCAGACTACCAAATAAACCTGTGTAATATAGCATACAAAATAATAGGAAGCAGATAACAATGGTGGCAACAATGATCAACCAGTAATATAAATAGCAGGCAACATAAATGTTTTTTACCAAATAATAAATACAAGTGCAATCAATTAATCAAATCCTTCAAATATAAATCTTTCGCCTATAAATCCTTCAAGTAATAATCTCAAAGATAATATGCTTTTCAATAAATATATTTCGAATATATTTCCTTTCGAGTAAAAGTCATCTTGTGACGCCTCATTTCATAATCATAATTAATATTGATCTCAGCCCACTTTCATATTTTCACGACACCTTATGCCCACATATTTATGTCTCATTTTTCACAATAATATCCTTATATTACTCAGTTCATAGGTTCCATAACCCAATACAATTAAGAATACTCAAGAAGCCTCATTCACTTAACATAAAGTAGGGTACAACTCCCAGCCCAAATAGGAAATAAAAAAGAAAAGATGAAGTTATTTTTAAAAATTATTTGGTAAAGAAAATATCCTTTTCAATTGAAGTATAATATCGAATGAATTATTACTTTTAATACGAGAAGTCAATAAATCAAAATATAGAAGAAATCCCTTTTTAAGTAGAGTACAACCTCAAACGGTTTAAGAAAAATTTAGATGAGAAATCAATTGAGTTAAAAATATAACAATTGTTGAAATTTAAAGTATTGAATATATATAAAACAATAGGGCGAGGTATTCTCAACACTATGAATTTCTACACAAAGGATCACTGTCGTGAAGGAAATCTAAACCATTAAAACACTTCAATTGATAACAACAATTACAACGAAGTTAAAATAATCACAGAAGGAGTACAACTCAATGCAGAGATAACAACCGGGGATCTCCCAGGATACCATCATGTTGTCCCAAATGTAAATACTCGGGGATCTCTAAGTATCCTCCGTATATGAGCTAGGGATCTCTTGGTATACTCAATATGAATGCTAGGGATCTCTTGGTATCCTCAATATATATGCTGGGGATCTCTTGGTATCCTCAATATATATGTTGGGGAATCTCCCGGGAATCTAACCCGTAATCCCAAAGTAAATGTGCAGGGGAATCTCCCGGGAATCTAACCCGTAGTCCCAAAGTAAATGTGCAGGGGGATCTCCCGGGAATCTAACCCGTAGTCACAAAGTAAATATGTAGGGGGATCTCCCGGGAATATAACCCGTAGTCCCAAAGTAAACAAACAAGGGGGAGCTACCGGAAATCCACATCTGTAGTCCCAAAGTAAATACACAACACAACTAACAGAATCAACAGTTACAGCACAACAGAAGGATCGGATATCACCGCAATACATATAATAACAACAAATGATAATAATACCAGGTAATATAAGTAAATCAACTCAGGGCTGTAAATCACAAGAAAAATGGTAGAATCAGCTCAAAGGAATAACCACATAAAAGAGCACTGGCATAAAGGAAACAGTTCAATAACGGAAAAACTAACATGTAACAACGACCCCACAATATACAAGTCAATAATAAGGAAATCGACATGTGTCAAGTAGTTATGAAAATATAACATAACAATAGGAGAGGCAAAACTCTTCAGTTAAGTCAAATAGGAGTCATATTAATCAAAGTATAAGACTCATCACCATGCTTGACACAAACGTATAGATACTTATCACCATGCCTATACATCGTACTTGACAAATAACACATAAAAATTCTGATAGAACTCCTAATCCCTCAAGCTAAGGTTAGACCAAACACTTACCTCGCTTTGCTATCAATTCAAAATTCCAACAACCCTTTGCCTCGCAAATTCGTCCAAAGCTTCAAATCTAGTCATAATAATTCAATATACTCAATATAAATCGTACGAATTAATTCCATATGAATTTACACATTTTCCAAATTAAATCTGAAATTTAGCTCAAAATTGCCCGTGGGGCCTACATCTCACAATCTGACGAAACTCATAAAATCCGACAACCCATTCCGATATGAGTTCAACCATACAAAAATTATCGAACTCCGATATCAAATGGACTTTCAAATCCTAAAGTTTTATTTTTTGGAAAGTTTTACAAAAACTACAATTTCTTTCATCCAAATCCGAAATAAATGGTCAATATAACCATAGAACCATGAAATATAATTATTTTCGGGTATAGAACACTTACCACAGTCGAAGTCGTGAAGAAACCCTCAAAATCGCCCAAAAACCGAGCTCCAAAAATCCCAATCGAAAATGAAGAAATGACAGATTTTCAATCCTTAAGTTTCTGCCCAGGTTCGCATTTGCGGACAAAAACTTCGCATTTGCGAATGAACAATGTTTTTGCAATTCCCACAGAAACTTCGTATTTGCGAATGAACAGTGTTCGCAATTCCCACATAAACTTTGCATTTGCAGATGAACAGTGTTCGCAATTCCCACAGAAACTTTGCATTTGCGAATGAACAATGTTTTCGCAATTCCCACAGAAACTTCGCATTTGCGAATGAACAGTGCCGCACCAGAAACCAGCAAAACCAAAGTTCTCCGAAATGATCCGAAACTCATCCGGAACCTCCCGGACACAAACAATATATGAATTTCAATCATAAAATCCATTACGCACCTGCTTGCGCACTCAAAACACTGAAAAGATGTCGTCTTAATCCGATATTGACCAAGGTCAAACTTTTTCCAAAAATCTTATATTTTCCAACTTTCGCCAAAATGCGTCGAATTACTCTACGGACTCCCAAATCCAAATTCGAACATGCTCCTAAGTTCAAAATCACCACATGAAACTATTGGAATCATCAAAATTCCATTCCGAGGTCGTTTGCTCAAAATTCAAATCTTCGGTCAAACTTAAGAAATCTTTAGCCTTAGATTTCTAGATTCCGTTAAATGGCGATAATTTGATCTAGGGATCTCCGAATTCGATTTCGGGCATATGACCAAGTTCCAAATCACAATACGGAACTACCGGAATGGTTGAAACTTGGATCCAGATTCGTTTGCTCAAAATGTTGACCGAAGTCAACTCAGTTTGAGTTTTAAAGCTCTAATTCATAATTTAATCTATTTTTCATACAAAAACCTTCCGAAAAATTATACGGACTGCGCACGCAAGTCAAGGAATTATTGATAGCACACTAAGATGATTATTTAATTTAAAGATGATATTTTGGGTCGTCACACCTATATTATAAACTTTCTAGGAAACATAAACATGACAAGAGAGTTGGAATTTAGCTTCCATTATGGTGGCCATTTTATATTTTCGCCTTCTATAAAATATGTAAGTGGGCACTTAGTTATCACGACCCAGATTTTCCACCCTCGGGAGTCGTGATGACGCCTACTAATAGGAGCTAGGCAAGCCAATTATCAAATACCTCTTTTAACGGACTACGACAATATTCGAAATAATGAAACATGTAATAATAAAGCGGAAGTCTCAAAAATAGTTAACTAAAAGAAATGCGTAAGTTTAACAAAACCTCTACCCAAGACTGGTGTCACAATACTCACGAACGTCTAGAGATTACTAAATACAAGGTTTGAATGAAACGTAAACTGTCTGCTTCGGTACAAATGATAACAAACTGAATAAAATAGAAAGGACTCCGGGCCTGCGGACGTCAGCAAGGCTACCTCGAATGTCCATGGACTGGAAGCTCGCTCCCAGAATGCTACTGCTACTCAAATATTGTTCCAACACCTGGATCTGTACAAAAAGATACACAGAGTGTAGCATCAGCACAACCGACCCCATGTGTTGGTAAGTGTCTGGCCTAACCCCGGCGAGGTAGTGAGGCTAGACAGGACTACCAACTCAATCTGTGTAGTTCACTAAATATGTATATGCAACAAAGGAGTGAATACATAAATTAAACAGTTAAGAGGGAGGGAAATAGACTATGGGGGAGTACAGTCCGGATATAAAGTCAACAATTTAAGTAAGAAATAAGGCAATAATAATAATTAATAAGAGCGGGAAAATCAACAATTGCACGGCATCAACCTTCGTGCTTTTACTCTCATTCTCACCATAAGCAATCAAATGAAGTGCACGACATCAACCTTCGTGCTTTTCCACACGTAACTCTCATATCATGGCACAGAATGACCCTTCGTGCTAATATAATCAAGACATGGCACGAAATATTCCTTCGTGCATAAATAATCAAAACATGACACGGAATGTTCTTTAGTGCATAAATAATCAAAACATGGCACAGAATATTCCTTCGTGCATAAATAATCAAACATAGCACGGAATGTCCCTTCGTGCATAAATAATCAAACATGGCACGGAATGTCCCTTCGTGCATAAATAATCAAAACATGGCATGGAATGTTCCTTCGTGCATAAATAATCAAACATAGCACGGAATGTCTCTTCGTGCATAAATAATCAAACCATGGCACGGAATGTCCCTTCGTGCATAAATAATTGAACATGGCACGGAATGTTCCTTCGTGCATAAATAATCAAAACAATCATGCACGGCATCAACCATCGTGCTTTATCACTCAACCTCACCCAAACAGCAATCACAAACAATGGGGGCGAGGGAAATAGACAGATAACATTAAATATCCCGGCAAGGGAGAACAAGGAAAAACAACTAAATTCCGGCAAGGGAGCAACAACAATATGTTCAAACAATCTCGGCAAGGAAGATAATCAAGATACTCAAAACGTCCTGGCAAGGGAATAATCATATCTCCTTCTATTATGTTCATTTCTTACTTTATAATCAAATCAAAAATCGAGCCAACGCTCCAAGGAGTTTACAAATCACATTTCCTTCTCATTCTTCTCATATCATATAGAAACCATCAATTTACAAGGAAGAGTCACTATCAAATCCCCAAATAAGCACAAATAAGGATTCACGGTCATGCTAGACACCGGTATATAGACACTCGTCACCATGCCTATACACCGTACTCAACATTTAGCAATTAGCAAATAATACTCTAATCCTAATCCCTCAAGCCAAAGTTAGATCAAACACTTACCTCGAGTGCTCCAAAAATCCACTCAAGCCTCTAGTATAGCTTTACCCCTCGAATTCACCACGAAACCGCTCGAATCTAGTCACAAATTGCTTGAATGTATCAACAAATGCTAATTGAATCAACTTGAATGCATAGAAATGAATTTCCCAAAGTTTTACTCCAAAATTCCCAAAACGCCCTGGGCCCACATGGACAAAGCCCGAGGTTCGAACCAAAACCCGGTTACCCATTCCCCCACGAGTTCATGTCTATGATTTGCTTTGAAATCGGACCTCAAATTGAGGTCCAAATCCCCAATTTTAAGAAAACCTAGGTTCTACCCAAAATCCCCATTTTCACCCATGAAAGCCTTGATTTTTAAGTGGAAAACATGTTAAATGATGTTAATGATTGAAAGAAACAAGTAAAAATTGACTTACAACTAATTTGGAATGAAACTCGCTCTTGAAAAATCGCCCAAGGGTTTTATGTTTGGAAGGAGGGTGAAAAATGACTTAAAATTCGACTAAGTATGGAATTACAGAGCCTCTGATGTCGCAATTGCAAACTGGGGTTCGCAATTGTGAACCCCGACCAAATGTGGGAAATGCGAAGCTGGACTCGCATTTGCGAATCCTTATTAGGCTGCCAACTTTTGCATTTACGAACCAAAAAGGTTGCATTTGCAAAGGTTCACATCCGCATTTGTGGACAGTCATTCGCATTTGCGAAGACTGGGTTCGTAGGCAATCATCACATTTGCGATAATTTTCTTCGCATTTACAAAGATCGCTGCCCAGGTGAAAGATCACATTTGCGATAAAAAGCTCGCAATTGCGAGTTCGCATTTGCGAATACTGGCTTCGCAAATGCGAAGCCTGCAAAACTGAATTATATCAGATTTTTACAAATGAGAAAATGCAATCTGATGCCTAGCCAAAACTCTCCCGAGCCCTCGGGGCTCCAAACCAAATATGCACACAACCTCAAAAATATCCTACGGACTTACTCGTGCGATCAAATCGCCAAAATAACATCATTTACATAGAATCGAGCCTCAAAACACATGATTTTCATTTCAAACTTCTTAAACTTTCAAACTTGGAACTCATGGTCCGAAACACGTCAAACGACGTCCGATTTCGACCAAACTTTACAGAAAGCGCTTAACACATATTTAAGACTTGTATCGGGCGTCGGAACCAAGATACGAGCCCGATACCATCATATTTTGATCAAATTTCATTTTCATTTTCCTTAAACATTTTCAGAAAACAATTTCATGGAAAAATTCATTCCTCGAGCCTGGGACCTCGGAATTTGATTTCGGGCATACGCCCAAGTCCCATATTTTTCTACGGACCCTCCGGGACCGTCAAATCACGAGTCCGGGTCCGTTTACCAAAAATATTGACCAAAGTCAACTTTAACCATATTAATATCAAAATTTATCATTTTTTCACACAGAATTTGTATTTAAACCTTCCGGCTACACGCCTGGACTGCGCACACAAATCGAGGCAAATAAAAATAAGGTTTTCAAGGCCTCGAAAGTGCGGAAAAAGAGAGAAATCCGGTGATAACCCTTTGGGTCGTCACATTCTCCACATCTAAAACAACCGTTCGTCCTCGAACGGATAAAAGAAAGAAGTACACGAGTAAGGGAATAGATGAGGATAACGACTCCGCATATCAGACTCGGACTCCCAGGTTGATGCGTCAGGAGGCTGACCTCTCCACTGAATAGGCACTGAAGGAAAACTCTTTGACCTCAATTGTCGAACCTGCCGGTCTAAAATAGCCACCGGCTCCTCCTCGTAGGACAAATCCTTGTCCAACTGGACAGTGCTGAAATCTAACACGTGGGCAGGATCGCCGTGATACCTCCGAAGCATAGACACATGAAACACTGGATGCACGGCTGACAAGCTAGGTGGCAAGGCAAGTCTGTAAGCCACCTCTCCCACACGATCAAGAATCTCAAATGG